>JAJDMX020000109.1:0-109408 GCA_022345685.2 Nothomitra cinnamomea | reverse complement strand
CCTCCCCCCAAAGCTAACCCCCCTTTCCCCCTCCCACAGGCACACGCCCACGCCCTAACCCACTCCTTAATCCTCGTCGACACAAAGTTCGAATTCGGCCACGACCCGCTCACCGACTCCGTAATCCTGATCGACGAGGTCCTAACCCCCGACTCGAGCCGGTACTGGCCCCTAGCCTCCTACGAGGTAGGCAGGCCGCAGGAATCTTTCGACAAACAGTTCCTGAGGGACTTTTTGACGAGGAGTGGGTTGGCAGGGGTGGAGGGGGTGGAGATGCCGGGGGAGGTGGTGGAGGGGACGGGGAGAAGGTATAGGGAGGTTTTTGAGATGATTACGGGGAAGTCGTTTGAAGAGACGGTGAAGGAGACGGAGGGGTAGAGAGAGAGGGAGGGAGGGGGGTAATGGGAGAGAGCTTTAGGTCCAGGGTTTATGGGACTAGATATGTAACGGCTCTGTACGACGCGTAGATAGCTGCCCCGATATAGATGTATAGTTCGAGCTAGGGCATATACGCAGTTATTACCCCTTTCCGTGAGCATAAAAGTCTCGAGTGCATACACAGCGGTTTCAGAGCGTAGGCATGACTGCTCCTGAAATGCTGCCATAGACGTACAGTCACACAAATGCTGGCGTTGATTTCAACAGATACCCACATCAGACCCTCGCGCATGCACGCCTCCGCGGCCCTAATTTCCACGGGCCTGCCTTGTGACCATACGACTATATGCTGAGCAACTCCTGGCGTAGAATGAAGGGTGTGTTCATTATCATCGATTTCCATCTGCAAAACTAACCATGATACGTAAAACAATCCCCCCGAATACCGACTCTGATGGCCTCATATTATCCAAGCCAAGTAGCACCCCACCCGCTTAACCTTCGAGAGAGAGAAGGAAGAAGAAGAAGAAGAAAAAGAAGAAGAAGAAGTAGAAGGGGGAGGAGGAGGTTAAACCCCCACCCCCAGTCTCCCCTACCCACCCAACCGTCCAACACTTATCTCCCCGTCCGACAAAGCTCAACCATAAAAGCCCCATAACTCCCCCCCAACCCGTCCGCAATCGCAATAGCCAACTCCTTCCCATATCGACTACGGAACTCAATCTTCACCCTCTCGAGGTGGGGACGATCCCAATGGTACCTGACGAGTCTCGAGATCAGGAGTTCGTCCCGGGTTTGCTTGGAGGACTCGTTGATGGCTTGGTGCAGCAGGAGGGCGTCCCGGACGGGGGCATTGATCACGCCGTTGAGGATGTGCGCTAGGGTCTCGCCCTGGAGTGGGGGGTTTAGCAGGCTCAACCCAAAAGCGGGAGGAAAGGGGACAAAACATACCACCAGATTCGTACTCCTCCTCAACATCTCCTTCGCGAAATTCTTCCGGTACGTCTGTTCATAAACCCTCAACACCTCCCTCAACTGCGTATCGGACCTCGTAACGCAAATCTGAATCATGAGCGACTCCCCCCCCTTCTCCGCCACAATCGCCTCGTGCAACCGCCTCACATCCTCCTTGATACTATCCGCGTACAACACCCCACTCTCTTCCTGCCGCTTCTCCTCCAACACCAACAGCACCGCCGCGCGGAACTTGTCGGCCTTGAGCTCGGCTTTCATGCATTTTTCGAGCGAGTCTTGGTACCGCTTGTCTTTGAAGGCGAGTTTGATCTCGCGGATCTCGGCGTTTGTCTTGCCGAAGAGGGCTTCGATGAGGAGTTCTCGACGGGAGGTATTGGACTGGAACCAGAAATTGGCCCAGTACGCCTCGCTCTCCCACCTTCCGAGGGCGGTGGCATAACACGCCTTGCCAAACGCCCCGGGGAACAGCTTGGACTTGATCAGCTTTGCGATATTGACACCCTGACCCTGCAGCTTATAATGTTTCTTAAACTCGATCCTGAGCTCCAAGACCTGCTTGTGGGACAGGTGCGGGAGGATCTCGATGACCGGGTCGTGGTCCAACTTTGTGTGTCTGAGGGCCTCGACGAGGTCTTTGGCGTCGGACTCGCAGTCCCAGCGCTTGGCGGCGGGTTTGGGACGCTGGTGGTGTCGGCGACGTGGGTCGTCGTCGTCGGATTCTTCTTCTTCCCCTTCCGATTCGGAGTCGAGGGCTTCGAGGTCGTCGAGGCCGTCGTCCATGTGGCTGGGGAGGACGATGGGGGACGGCATGGGGGAGATGGATTGGTACGTTCCGTGGTAGGCTTCTAGGAGGGGGGAACCGGGCGGGGCTTGGCCGTGGGAGAGGGAGATGCTGGCCCCGCCGCTGACGGAGAGTCGGCCCATGGTGGCGTGGAGCCCGGGCGAGGGAGGCGCGTTGATGCTGTTTCCGTGGCTGGCGCTGAGGCTGCTCCCGTGGCTGGTGCTGAGGCCGCTACCGCCGGGGCGGACCGTCACGACGGTGGAGGACTCGTTCGTGTAGGTCGCGGTGGGTTTGGAGGTCGGCTTGTAGCTGTAGGTGATGCGTTGGTCGGGTTGGGCGTATTGGTATTGTGCCGGTTGGGCGTACCCCGTCACGCCCGAAGACTCCGAGGGCTTCGGGCTGTGGGATGGACGCGGTGGAGGAGGCCGGCTGGAGTGCTGGAGAGGCGGGGCCTGGGGGTAGTTGTACTGCTGCGGCTGAGCGTATTGAGGAAGTGCAGGTTGGGCATACTGCGGCTGCGGCGGGGAAGAAACGGAGCTCGAGTGAGGTCTGTGGCCGATGTTGAGGTTGAAGCCGGCGCCGGTGCTCAGCGACAAGCCCCTGTCGTGGCTCTCGGGCGGGGCGTGCTGCGAAGTGTCGGCCCACTGGTACTGACCCGGGGTTGCGTACTGCGGATGGTCTTGGGGAGGCACGTTGCGATATTCGCCCTGCGGGGAATAGGTCGGCGACGGAGCTCGGGCTTGGTATTGCGTCTGAGGTTCCGCGTACTGTGCGCCCACGTGTGCGTGTTCGTACTGACCCGGGGCAGCGTACGCCGGCGCAGTTCCGCCGTACTGCTGCTGCGACGACGTGTGGTATGGCTGGCTGGGAGAGGGCATGGCCATGGCCATGGCCATGCCCATGCCGGGGGCCTCGGGTGCCTGTGGTGGGGCCGCATACTGGTAGGACGGTTGACTGTATTCGTAGTCGTAACGTTGACCGCCGTATGGGTTTGGAGACACGGCACGTTCGTCGCGAGGCCCCGGCGATCTGGACCGGCCACGACGGTGAGGGTCGTGTGCCCGAAGAGACATCGTAGTTGGTCTGTGCTTACTGCGAAGAGGAAGAGACGGTCGGCTGCCGTGATGGAAATTCAGTGAGAAACAGAGTGTACTCGGTATATATTACTCGGTGTATATCCTCGGTGTATATCCTCGGTATTTTGCTGGCAGACTGTGTGTACGGGTCACGGAGAGATTAAGAGGGTTCACCGGGCATTCGATCTCGATGGGCTTGCCGCTTGCCGCTTGCCGCTTGTCGTGCGTGTGGCTGGCTCTGACTAGCTAGCACCGAAGAGTCGTACGGAGTATGCACGAGGTATGCACGAGGTATGCACGAGGTATGCTATAATGCGTATTGTACTTATACATACAATACTCTAGTGTATGAAGTAAGCTGGGGCTGAAGGGTGGGGCCCCGAGTCCGGCGCCAGAACCCTCCCCCTCCACCTCCACCTCCACTTCCACCTCCACTTCCCTCTCTCGGTCTCGTCTCGAGTCGCCGGTCTCGCATTCGGCCGCCCGGCTGACATACTCGAAACGCGGCATGAAACGAGAAGAAATGGCCCCCAAAGCTTCTCGTGCCCCCAGTCAGCACATACGGAACTAGCCATATATATATATACATATATATATATATATGTATATGTATTCCGCTGCAGCCGTCGCCGGTGCGGATTATACACTGGCACGTAAAAGTGAAACAGTTCCATACGACTCCATAGGGCAGCCCTCTATGTATGTACGGTGTAACATACGTGCAACCATCTGTGCCCAATTGGCCATCAAGTAGAGTATATTGTACATACATAGAACCCCGCATAGGCCAGAAAGTGAGGCGTGTGCGTGTCCGAGGAAATCTTGCCGTTTCACGCGACGCACGGACCAGCTCTGGCCCTGCTGTCGCTCGGTTCTGCAAAACTACCCCAAAACGTCCACGAGCCACACCTAAAAATATGGACATGGCAGCCAAAAACCCTCCGCAAACATGTCTCGCGTTTTACAAAAACAAACCATTCATCCACGTACGTAGATGCCGTACCGTAAGCTTATATATATTGTTATAGTAGAGCCAATTCTTCTTCGCTGACCTCAGAATGATATAACGAGCACACGTTTTTGGCTGGCGCTAAATAACCCCGCACCACCGTGGCGCGAGAGAGACGGGAAATTTTTTTACAAGTACCGGCTTCGCAGTGCTTGACTGATAGTGCTCATTCGACTGGCCATGCCACCTGCTTGCATGTTGCTCAGGAGTGCCTCCTCGAGCGCCGACTGCGTAACGCTGGCATCTGCTTAAAGGAAAACGCGGCAAAAATCAGCAAAACAAGCTCCAAGAACAGACGGCGAAGAACGAAAGGGCGAAAATTTTGAACAAAATGCTTTGAAGGATGTGCAGAAGAAAGGAATTATGGCCCCTTTTTGAGCGGGTCGGAAGGAATTCAAGGAGCTTGCGCACCATCTAGATCACTAAAGCTACTACCCATGCTGGGCGTTCCGTCGCTACCCTCCTTACCAGCTGCTCGTCTTCGAGGGCTCTTCCCTGCGATCTCAGCAGCCCGTCGAGGACTCAGCGGACCTGGGCGTGTATTATTGGTAAACGGTCTATCGCCTGTACCGCCAATAGCCTGAGAACTGGCGGAACTCGTTGCGGAGGAACTCCCAGTCGTTTGGGACCGCTTCTCAAGTGCTCGAGGGCTTATAAGTAGAGTCCTGTCTGTCCTTGCTCGAGTATTGGCTGAAGATTCACCTGGCTCCCGAAGAACCCCACGATATGTGGCGTCCAGGTCACCAGACTGTCCGCCTCCCGGGGTTTGAGAGAATGGCAGGAATGCTGGAGAGTCATCGTCGTCGTCCTCTTCCTCATCAGCATATGGGTCATCGGTTGCCTTTGCTTTACTCGAGAAGCGAGGTGCCCTTAATATTTGGCTCTTAAGCGTCTGTGGCGGAGCTTCGGAATCAGATGATGATTCTTCAGAACTCTCTGGTTCTGCTGGTGGAGACACTGTAGGTTGAGTCTCTTGCTGCAGTGTAGTTGGAGGTGGCTCAGGACTTCCTCGAGGTCGTGGTTCGGGTTTCAACGATGGAGGGTATGACATTCGCTGTGTTCGGTCGCTCTTTGGTCGAGGGCTTTGGGGAATGCTTGGTCGAGTTTGAATTGTAGTGTTTGCAGAAGACGCCCGGGACATCGGGTAACCTTAGCAATAGTTAGTTACCAATTTAGTTAAAATCTGATTGCCCAGTCGCTCACCAGAGGGTCTGATCGGTGTGGACGGGACGCTGCTAGGAGCTGGACTATCCCTCGACCGGATTGATAGTGCCGATGACACTCTAGGTACTATTGATAGTTAGCCATGTCCATCGGCTGCACCGGTGGTGTAAATATACCACCACCGCCACTTCCAGCCCTCCGCATGGGTTGTCCTCCGTGAGCTGTAACCCCTGATGCAGACCCGGGTACAGGCGAGGGCGGCACATTTGAAGAGCTGAGGTTTCCCACTCTTCGCATCTGCGCCCTCACTTGTGATAGTTCTCTCTCGTAGAGCCATGCCGCCTGCTGGAGGAGAAAGGGTAAGGAGACTTGGAAATTGTTTGCTCTGTTGGTTTATCATGTCAGCCCGACAGGCCTTGGAGCGTATCGCAAGGGAGAATGTAACGCGTACAATCCATTCCCTACAAAATCTGTTAGCAGGGGATTGGATGGGACGTTGATCGGGAATAATCACAATCAAGGTCGCTGCTTCGGGAGGCTCGTGATAGGTGCTTCCACAGCGTGCGGTCCTTAGAAGCGTCCCAGTCCACCTGTTCTCCCGTGAGCTTTCAATGAGCTTCGAATGTCTTATCTGCCAAGAGAAACTTACGGGCGCCGGATCCACGAACCCATTTCGGGGGAACGGTAGGCGTATAAAGACGGTGAAGTGCGTATCTGGTGCAGCGGGAAGGCTAGATTGCGGCTGCCGCTTTGTCGTCTGTGCCGAGGTTGTCTTTCCCGCTGTGTTGGCTGATGCAGGCTGACCTGCGGGAACCTTTGATATAGAGGAGGGGTGCGAGTGTTGTTGAGGCATTATCGTTGGAGTTGGGACATGTACGAGAGATACTACTTCCTACTATTGTTTTTGGCCGAGTACGCAGTACACCTAGAAACGGTTCACGGGGTTAAAACTCCGTTATTGGTTGGCCGGAGACGATCGAATTAAGGCTGCAGCAAAACACGCGAGAATGGGCGAGGGACCCTTGGATTGGCCTTGCAGCGCAGCAAGCACGGCCCATACAAAAGTCACTGCTGCAAGACATTCATCCAGTTTCAGTCTATGACGTGACGAAATCCACACCATCATCGTGCTTTTACATGACTCGGATAGACTGTATGTAGCACCTTTACGGCATATGTGACTCTCGATCGCATCCCGTGGTCCTGTGGCTTCGAAAGGCTATCAGGAGGTTGTTTGCCCGTCTACAGGGGTCGCCCTCGCTGTTCGGACGGTCGCCAGGCAGCGGTGAGCTATGTCCTCCTCCGATCGACCATAGCAGGAGCCATGCACGGCGCCTAGCTGGGAAAGTGCCAAATGAGCGCGTCGAATGATCTTCCACCACGGAGAGATCAACGCAATCTCCAATAAACCGGCTTCGTTTCACACCGCAGCAGGCCGGACTTTGATCTCAGAAACTGCCAAGGAGACGTCGCTTCGGCGAAAAGGGAGTTGAATGGCCATGGTCGTGACCATTTTCCGACCTGTTTGACCGGTTTGATCATGGCGGGACCGATGCGAGAAGCGGGACTGAAAGCGGGACTGAGATTAGAGGACCCCTCGGCCTGATTTGTCCCTGATGACGGCGGGCAAAAAGCCTGGAGAATCTGTCACGACCAAGTTGTGTGTTGCCCTACCGCTGTTCGCCCTGCCCTTATCGCGCCGCAGCCATTCTCCAGCCTCCTCGTAGTACTCATTGTTCGTCCTTTGTACCACAACACTTTAAAGTCCGGTACGCCTCCCCTCCCACTAGCCACCACCATCACCAGAACTGCTCTCCGCCAACTGACCAACTGAAGATCGCCTTTTCGGTTTTCGCCTATGCAAGAGCTAGTACCGGAAATTAGTCCAGGCTCGTTGCTTGCGGTCTAGATCTTTCTCCAGCTCTCGCCGAGGTGGTACAAGGTACCTTCCCCCACGGAACACCACAGCTAGCCTCTGGCCGGTGTATCTCGACCTCGAACCTGCAGCTCGAATTCTCTATGCGCATGTACTCTGCGAGGGGGCCGCAGTAAACTCTACTACTCGTCGTATGCGATAGATCGCAAACGCTTCGACGAGCTGAGAGTTATCCGCCTTCCGCTAAATTATTGCGGATAGTACTGGCTCTCGTCGTTCCCACATCATGGAAGGCCCTCCGAAGATCGACCTCAACTTCGTACCCCGTCCACTCCAAATCCCCTGGACGCACCCCGACTCTCTTGTAAAACAAAACAACGGAGACCTCTTCAAAGCAACTGCCATTTTGTCAACCATCGAGATATCTTCTGACCTTTCTATTCCTACGAGCATGCCACCAGAGCTCGACGATGACTACTACATATTCGATGTTTTGAAAATGCGGATAGGCCAAACGGAGCAATCTGTGGATGAAGAGTACGCAAGGGAAGCATTGGAACTAGGTATATTAGTTCCGCAGGACGGCACGCTACCACCGGTTCCAGGCCAAACGTCAATAAGGACTTCTATCACTACTGCCACTACCGGGCACGAGCGCTCCGATTCCACAAGCTCCCAATCCACAGGCATAACGTCAGACGCCTCCGGGGACGACTATATCCATTTGAGAAACACCGTCTCCGAATCGCATGGCCGGTCGACCCGCCGGAGGACACTCAAGAGAGCAATATCTTTTACGCAGTACGACATATACCTTGACAATACCCTGACACAAGAGATACCCGCCTCGCACCTCGCAACATATCCTCCTATACCCCCGTCGAAATCAGCACCCTCCATTTTCTCGGTTTCATCGAAAAAATCACTCTTAAGTCTAAAGAAAAGTCTTCGTCGATTGCCACGACTTCGAAAGGCCAGACATGAAGGCGAAGAAATTAAGTATGCCTCCTCCTATCTATCCCATGACCTGGTGACTGTGCTGACTCTGCCGAAGCTCGTGTGTCTGTTGTTGCGAGGAGTCAACAAAGACAAAGAACTACCAAACTCTTCCTTGCTCGCACACATATTGCAAAACCTGCCTCCGTACAATCATTCTACAAGCAATGGATGACGAATCCAAGATGCCGTCAAAATGCTGCAGCAAGCCGATCCCTGGGTCCTTCATTAAAAATATCCTCAGCAGAGACGAGCAAGCTAGATTTATTAAGATGGTTCTGCAGTATTCAACTCCATGGAAAGATAGGATATTTTGTCCGAACGCCAGATGCGGAGAGTTTATTTCCGGGACTATGAAGATTGATCCCAAATTTCCATTCCAGGTTATTTGTAGGAAATGCAAGACCAAAATCTGTAAGACCTGCAAGAGAGCGGCACACCCTATCGACCAGGACTGCCCTGCGGTAATATTATATGTCTAACGTAACCGCCAAGCTATCGCTGACTTTTCGTAGGACTGGGAGCTTGAGGCTGTGCTAAGTCTAGGAGAAAACAAGGGGTGGAAGAGGTGCTACGGGTGCAGGACCCTTGTCGAGTTGACTCATGGTTGCACACATATGACATGGTACGACCCAGTGAAACTAAGGAAAGTCGTGAAACAAACTAATTTTTCACATGCATAGTCGCTGCAAGGCACAATTCTGCTACAATTGTGGTGCGATATGGGATCCGGTGCTTGGCTGTCCAAACTTTTGTAATGGGGACGAAGCTATGGAGCGTCGAAGAGCAGAAGAGGAGGAGCGCCAGGAGAGAGAAGAGGAAGAGGCTGCCGAGAGGGAGGCGGCCGAGCTAGCGAAAGCTTTTGAAATATTTGAGGCAGCGCGGAGAAGTGTTCAGGACGAGGAGTTGAAGGCCTTAAGGAAGCAGCATGTTACGGAAAGGATTGCGTTCTTGGCATTCGAACAGAAACAGAGATGGGCCATGTGGACGAGACACGGCAATGAAAAGGCATCTCTATTGGAGAAGCACGTCAATGCAGAGAAGGAGTTGAAAGAACGGGTTCGTCCTCGTTTCTACAGTCTTAATTCCCTCATTTATATCCCTTCGTTGACACCCCTTTTTTAGCACGCCAAGACAGCCGCCACACTCGAAGACCGCCAAGTCGCTGCTGAACTCGAACTCCGTCAAACCCTAAAGCAAGAGCGCAAAGCCTGCCTCGTCCGCCTCCGGCATATGGAAGCTTACTGTGGCGGCCTCACCTCCAATGGTCCCTCAAATAGTGGCCGCCTCATCACCGAGAGGCATCTCCGTGAACTTAATCAACAGTACGGTGTCCGCGATGACATGGACCGCCTACAGCAATCCCGTATCAACGTCATGCGTGAGAAGCAAGCTCGGCAACTCGAGACGTTCGTGCAGCGACAAGACGACGAGCTGAGAAAGCTTCAGACGGTGTCTGAAGAGGACACAGAGCAGCAGAAGCAGAGGTTTGTGAGAGAGGAAACCTTGTTTGAGGAAGTGTTTGTGGGGAGAAAGGCGAGGCTTGCTAGGAGGTGGGTCATCGCCGAGGAGGTTTTACGCAAGCGTTTGGAAGAGAAGGTGAAGAAGCCTTTTGGGCCGTTGCCTGCTCTAGTCTGGCCGAGTGAGTGTTACAATCACGTTGGAATAACGGGGTCTGAGAGATCATAATCCTGAGGAAAGACCCTTTATCATATCTGATATCTATCCATGAGGCAGGACCCTAAGAATTTTATGTGGATCCTTGCCGACTTCTATCCGGAAGGGAAACTTTAATAGTTTTTGCACTTGCATAGGTCATCTTGCATTTTAGCGTGGCGTTACTTTCCTTAGTCGTATGACCAAGTCGCATCACATCTCCTCGTTTAGATATCTGCATAAAGCATGCTATGATTGCACAGAAAGCATCTAAGCATCTAAGCATCTAAGACTGGCTCTTTGGTTAAACTCCTACATTTGCATTCTAGACCAATATATCAATTACCGCATCTTCAGATGACGAGTTTCGAGCATGAGTTCAATTGGCGTATTAGTATCCTGTCCCAATCATGGAACTCTATGTAGTGATCTGCCACCAAGATATTAATATGAAGAGCTCCATTTTCCCGACTCGATGTCATGGCAACAGGCAGCTCTGAGCATGTAAATATAAGTGAATACGGGTTTGAGAGAGTGAGCTGAGCCTGGGTCGAATACTCGATGAAGAGACAGGGTTCAGTTTTAGCACGACGTCTCAACTTTTATACATGAAAAGACAACAGAATTATATAATAGTGAAGGCAGATTGGTATCTAAGGGAATTGAATTATCTTTTGACGCTTCCGTAATATGCGGCATCCAAACACCCGTATATTTGGTATCCGTTCCAGGCGTACAATTAGCCAAATCACGTGGGCTAGATGTCAGTTTGTTTTGGGCGGATATTTAGATTTTCCTTCCTTGCACACCAGCTCTTCGTCAAACTCCATCTCCGTGCACTTTTGCTAAGCAGAAGCGTCAACCATCATCATTGTTCATCTCCTTCACAACTTCATCTTCAGTCGGGATATCGGTGATAAGTCCTCCGATTGGATATCTAAGCGAAGACATGAATGAATGGACAAATCGGGTGGCAGGTGCGCTAAACCTGAATGAGTCTGGTGCAGCTAGACGAGCATCAATCACGGTAGATGCCGACCTGCGACCTTCTGGAGCTTCAAGAAACGCAAACGAAGAGAACATCCCACCAAAGGGTCCCTTCGTTCATTACGCTTCAAGGCCTATCGCGCACCCTCAATTCGACTCCGTTGCGATGCCTCGGTATCTCACGCCCTCGAGGGTTGCCCTCCTGGCCGTGATCGTCCTCTACACGGAAAACACGCTACCAACGAAGCACATTGTTGCGTTGGTCAACTTTCTAAAACCCCACATCCTTCCATTGGCGATGCCCTCTGGCGGCGATGCCATCGCCGCAAATTCCACCCTGCCCAACCCGCCGGCGAGTTCTGTGCTCAGCGTAGAGGACTTTCAATGGGCACTCATGGCTCTCGAGTCCAGCGTTCCTGGCCGCAACATGTGGGATCTTCTGCTCAAGAAGCTGTGGGAGATCAACTCGCTCGACGCGTTATTCGCCTTTTTCGACGGCCTTCCGCTGCTCTTGGCCAAGACACAAGCTGAGAAGAACGCGGATGCACAGGCTGGAATCCCTCCTATAGACAAGAAGATTCGCGTTACTCGCGTTTCGCCCATGGGCACCTACCTTCGTCGTGGACACCTTGAGTTCACGAGATTGCAGTTTCACGACGCGCAGGCTTTGTGGGAGAGTTTCGTTCGGTTTCGTGATCCTACGTTGGTTGAGTGGAGGAAGCGGAACCCGAGCGCGGGGCAGAATAGCTTCGATGCTAATTTGAAGGAAAGTGGACTTGATTGGGAAGATGATCTAACTAAAGTCCTCTATGATAACTTAAAGTTGGATGACAAGGGCAAGATGAAGGAGGGTGTGCCGGATGGGTCGGTCAGCACTGACGACGTTGAGAGAATGCTGGAATTTCAAGTGGAGCAGATGCAGAGTAGGTTTCTCGTATGGGAGAAATATGTCAGGTGAGATAAGACTAACTCCTAATATATAGGATATGGCAGTAGAGTCGACGACGAACCAAAGAAGAAACTCAAGATGATGTTGGAGAGCGGTGTGACCATTCCAAGCCTTGTGCATTATGTCAAGTAAGAATCTCCTGACTACAATGAATCTCATGCTAAAGACGGTCTTCTAACGTAGTACCTTGTAGGTTTCTCGATGCCTGGCGCGCTGGTGACTACCCAGGGGCATTCGATGGCCTTCACCGCTACTTTGATTACACTATGCACAATCGTGACCGTACATTTTACCAGTACGCTCTACTCAACTTTGCACTCCTACAAGCTGATTTCGGCTGCTACGGCGAAGCTCTGGCTGCTGTGCGAGAGACCATAGCCTCTGCTAGAGAGAATAAGGACCTTGGCTGCCTGAACTTTGCCCTCAGCTGGTTATACCACTTCGAGAAGTTGCATCCGGAAGAGTTTAAGGAAGGGAAGATGGTGGGCGTTCAGAAAGAGGGGCTATCTTTTCTAAAGGCAAAGGCCAAAGAGAGCACCATGTGGAGTTTACTTTCTACTTGTCTTTTGAGCGAAGCTAAGGTGGCTTTGGAAAATGTGAGTTTCTTATTCTCGTCGCTATGAAGGTAGATGTGACCTGACACCATCTCGACCATACAGGGGGAGTCCGTCACGAAAGCCATGGAGGCTCTGCTGCAGGCTTCACATCTCCATGTCGTCAAAGGCGTAACTAATACTATCGGGCCCCAAATGTTGCTCAAGTCCTCTCTCTGGAGCCGGCTTGGTTAGTTGGCAGTTCTACTCTATCGTTTTGGCACGCTAGAAGCTGACTTGCCTGTGCCTCTAGGAGTTGGATATTGCGCCATGCAAGAGTGCGACACCTTCCTTTTATGCTATGCTTCCAGAGCCCCAGTTGAGGACGTGGTGAGGGTGACTTGCCGTAGCGCTTATCTGGCAAGATAGTCCAGTTGTACAGCAATGAGGGATAGGGGCTAACGTTTACAGTATGCACTACAAGGGCATTATGACAAGGCCTTTGAGCAGCTCGGTATGATTACCAAGTCACAACTGAAGATTTTGAAGGTGAATCAGTACTGGACAACCTTCTCTGGTCTGATCAAGACGAAACGCCACCTTCACCGGTAAGCTATTGCATTTCTTGCAACCGTCATCACCCCAATATTCCAAACCCAGAAGCTTATTGTCCGTAGTGGGGATCTCGACGCAGCCCATGAAATGCTCGAACAGCTCATGGCGGCACCCCCAACTGATCATGACATAAAATTCGAACTCATCGTCATGAAATATGACCTCCACAAACGCGAAGGAAACTACAAAGACGCTCTCGCCCTAATCGAGGCCACTTTCAAAACACTCAAAGAGGACTCCTCGGACATCTACCAGCGAGTTCGTCTCATGATCTTGAAAGCACAATTGTTTGACAAGATCGGCCGTCCACTAAAGGCTGTCTCTATCATCATTAACGCCATGAGCATTGCGAAGCGCGCCAAGCTCCAGCAGGCACTCTGGGAGGCGACGGGGTGTATGTCGAAGTGTTTGACAACGTTGGAGGAGGCGGACGCAGCGTTTCAGCTCATGGATAGTATTATGCCCATGGTAGTCTCCCTTCCTTTTCTACGCTCCGTGACTTTTAGTCTTTTCTTTAGGCACACATGTAGCTCACTATATCACACCGGTTCAGGTTCATGAGACGGAAGATGCATACTGTATCGCACAATCCTACCACTACCTTGTCAATGCCATTTCCCTCCAAGCTCGCAACGCCGATCCCAAGGGCAATAAACGCCCCGAGTTCCTCAATAAATGCCAGACCTACCTCGACCGTGCATATACTGAGTACTCTCACGTCGAAGACTACCAGGGCATGATGGACACGCTGTGGAAAAAGGGATTCTGTTATCGAAACAATAAGGATGAGAAGCTCAGCCATGACATGTTGCTTCGCGCTAATGCCTTGAAGAAGAGCTGGGCGAAAGAGGAGGACGTCGCTTTACCTGAGGTAGAGCCTGCGGATTAAGGGCTTTTTTGCTCATGTGATGATGACCATATTTTTTATGAATTGGCTCGGACTTCCTGCTTCTGTCCTCTGCCCTCGGTGTAATAGCATATGCCCCCGTGGCGCGCAAACGGCGTAACGGGATCTTTAACTTGCTCTCTCGGGTCTCTCTGGCGCATCATAGATCGCGGGAATAGAGATAGAGGATACTATACAATAGAATAGCTAGTCGGTAATTGCTTTCCAAAAAAAGATAGTGTAGCAACGTGGAATTCTAGTTTGTGGTTCATTGTGCGCTTTATGGGTATGCTCAAGTCCAATCGCGAATGATATTTGCCTATTCGTACCCTTATCCAGTTCCAAAGGTAAAGTACAGTGGTGCTCGTCCTTGTCGAAATTTGCGGTAGCCGAACTGCATGCGAGTGATTTAGGGGTTGCGAGAAAGTCAGCGAGCAGGTCTTCTTAACAAGCACCCCGTTTCCTTGATGGTTGGAATGCCTCTACGCCATCTGTCTTCTAGTGTGTGAAGGATATATGTAGATTTGCGATAGGTTCGACTCCCGCCAAATGCTCCTTGGTTGGGTGTTTGTTTTTTATTTTCCTTTAGCTGTTGAAGGTGGAATAGCCCTTCCAGTGATTTTACAGTTTTTCTTCATCCGCGACTGCTAAGTAATTCGATGACTAAGCAGCAAAAACAATTTGGCTGGAACATGAGACATGAACTAGATAATTAAGGTTTGGCGAGTCTCCACAGCGCGAATGGTCTACTCCGAAAAAGTATTACGATGTTGTTTGTGATATGGTTGTACACCGGACTGGCGAAGACGTAACCTCGACACCCGCCCCTCATTCCAGCTTACGGCTATATAAAGGGGCGCTTTCCGCAACCGCACCGTGACAACGCCTGACTTCACGAAAACATGTCCGTCAATGAGAAGACTACCCTGCGTGCGGGGCGGCCAATGTTGCGGTCCTCGTCAATGAATGGCGGTTCATATATATTGGACCACCAGCAATACCAACCACACCAGCACAACAGCGGCTCTATTGAAGATGTGCTAGAACCTAATATGGAAGTGTACCAAACGCATGATGGCCACGGGGACTCGGTACACACATTCAGAGGCATCCCATCGAGCCAAAGTCCGTCCCGGATCAAAGACAGTGGGATTATCCACACTATGTCTCATCGAAGCTGTCAACCAGGACCTGGAGAGCCTGGAAAGATAGTGGCGACTCTCTTCTACAACTCCCGTAGCCCACGACATCCACACCTCCACCCTGACTCCTCCCATCCCAGCGACATCAACCATCTACCACCCCAGCCACTGCCGTTGGCCGGAGCGGCACCAACGATAGACATGGCCAATTACCCACTAGAACCACCGCCACCTGAGCCAGAGCCGCTTGACCACCTCTACGGGCCTTACATATCCCAAATCTGCCTTGCACACTTCCTCCAGATCCTCAACGATCTCCAAAACCCCTACCAACGCATCACGTCCTCGCACCGATGTCTAGATTCCCAAGTGCACCCTCGCGTCATGGAAATTATCTTCTCCCCGCCCCCCAATCCGAAGTACATCACGTTTGAAGATCTTAGGAGGCACGAGAGCATCTGGCGGTTTGAGAGGGAGTGGAATGTTGAGGTTGTGCTACAGAGAGAAGAGATTTGGCGGAAACACAAGAGGCTGGTGGTCTTTGATATGGACAGCACGCTGATACAGCAGGAAGTCATTGATGAGATTGCAAGGGTAATTGGGGTGGAGAAGGAGGTCTCGGTGAGATATTACGCTTTGCTCCTGGCAGAGAGGGCATTAAATCCACATCTTCTTCAAGTATTATACTAACTCATTTATACCACAGGCAATCACGAGCCGCGCCATGAATGGCGAACTGGATTTCGCCGAATCACTCCGCGCCCGTGTCGCTCTCCTCAAGGGCGCCCCAGCAGACGTGTTCGAGAGGTTGAAGTCCGTCATCACGATTACTCCCGGAGCCCGCGAGCTCTGTAAATCCCTCAAGCGGCTAGGATACAAACTCGCTGTGCTCAGTGGAGGGTTTACGCCCCTAGCTCGATGGCTGGCTGATGATCTGGGGATCGATCATGTCTACGCAAACAATGTATTTGCCTCTTCTACACCTCCCTGTCTCCACGAGCATCGATTTTCTGTTCCCTATGAGATATAAAAACGCTCTTGCCACTAACGCACTCTCCTCCCTCTCACCTTATAGCTTGACATCTCCGAAGATGGCCTCACCCTAGCTGGCACCGTTAACGGCCCTATAATCGACGCAACTTGCAAACGTGACCTCCTCCATATCATCGCCCGCAACGAAGGGATCGCGCTCCCTCAAGTCCTCGCTGTCGGGGATGGTGCAAATGATTTGCTCATGATGCAGAAGGCTGGGCTTGGGGTGGCGT
The DNA here is from genome assembly GCA_022345685.2 of Nothomitra cinnamomea. Classification (NCBI taxonomy): domain Eukaryota; kingdom Fungi; phylum Ascomycota; class Geoglossomycetes; genus Nothomitra; species Nothomitra cinnamomea. Next base: position 93,120 of record JAJDMX020000109.1, on the reverse strand, counting down.
TTAATGCGAAGCCGATTGTGCAGTTGGAGGTAAGATAGAGTCGAGTTTTAATTCATGAATATGCTGTGATGATTATTTGGCTGACGTCTTGGGTAATGTAGGCACCTTCGAGGCTAAATTCAGAGAATTTGTTGGATATTTTGTATATTTTGGGGTTTACGAAGGAGGAGCAGGAGGCCTTGTTGGAAGGATAGCGTAACGTAGCGTTTGCATGGGCAAAAGGGACTCGGAAACAATGTTAGTGTTCTAGATAGAGTCCTGGTTAAAGCAATGCATAACAATTTTTAATTTCACTTGAATCTGGCTATTTTTTATGGACGGCCTGCCATTGCATGCACGATTCTTCGAAGCCCCGCGATAATGGACAATCGTGGGTAAAGATCTACAACTGCCTACAATCGTTTTCAAAACTCGTCAACGGTTGTAGTCAGTTGTAGACGCTCGACAACAATAAGTAGACGATTGCCAGCGAGCATCGACAAGTTTTGCCCGCTTTTGTAGACAATAATCGACAACAATCGCCAAATATTCCCATCTACCTACAATTTCCTCGGAATAATTCCCCAGAATAACCCACATAGATACCTCCGAATACATTTCCGAAAATTTCTCTCCCAGCTAGAATTGTATGACATGCCGTATTCAGTAAAGGGTGGTGACTAAGCCCCCCCGCCAAAAAACGTGGGTCAGACTAAGCACTTGCTTCGTCCAGCATTAACCGCAGACCAGTATCCCTGCTCCGCTACTCCGTAGAGCTTCACCATAAACAACAACCACCGCCGCCGAAAGATGTGGTTAAAGTCCTCACCCCGCACAGAGGAAATCTTCTCTAAGGAGGATACCCAGCGGCTGTGCTCTCTATTCCATCCCTCGGTAGAGAAGACAGGATTGTTCAAGCTGCGCAGCTCGGAGGGTTTTGTGAGGGTTGAGAGGGTTAGGGATGCGGTTGCGGAGTGTGTTGGTCTGAGGCCTGCGCCCGAGGGGTGGGAGGTCCCGGAGAGGGTGGGAGTGGGGGAGATTGCGGAGAGGGTTGGGGTTGAAGAGGGAGTGGTTGAAGGGTTGTTGCCGTGGGGGGAGAAAGGGTGGTTACTGGTGGAGGGGGGTGTAGCTGTTACCAGGTGAGTTGGAAGAAAATGTTCCTTTTTGGGATGCGGAGTTTGTGTGTGATGATGGGATTGGTTGGTCTTTTGGATTTGCGATTGGAGGATGCGGGTTTCCCTTTCTTTTGAAGAACGAATACTTTCCTACTCTTAGCCAGGAGGATATAGGAACTTTGATGGTCATCGAAGGCGCGTTTCTGCATTTTTCTTGGTGTTGGCCAAGGGAAATTGTCGAGGGGCTTCATTATCTGGAACATCTCTATTTTCGGGAATATTTCTCTTGCGGTGAGATGCATGTCTCCACTGTTCGTCGCTTTGGTTCCGCATCTTCAGGGTCATGCCTAAGGAGGCGGTTTTGGTTTTCGCATGGCTTGAACTGAGGCTCTGTCAGGCTGGCCTTACACTGCTAGCTCCGTCCTGCTTCGTTCTAGCTTATCGGTACTCACGGCTACAGCCAGCTGACTGGAGAAAACACGTAGGGTTGGGTATCAAGCGCTTTGCAAGGCAATATTTTTCCAAGTGGATGAAGAACCCATCACAACAGCGACTTTCGTCAAAAATAACAATATATCCATGGATACGTTTCAGAGGCTTGTCAAGGAGATCAACTCTTCCCTCTCCCCGAATAGTGATGAGGTTGTTCAAGGCTATATACTAACTTTCTGGGGCGAGGATGAGCACTTACTCTACAGCCAACGTTATCGGAAATGGCTAGAGGAGGAGGTTGCAGTCGTCCTAAAAGCAGCAGATCGGCCGAAACCTCTTATCGCCTCGACATTCCAGGGCAGCCCGCCGAGGCCTTTCCTTCATTACATAGCAAACTATCTCTGTGAAACGAGGTCTCATGGGGTTAGTGGTCATATATCTCAGAAGAACGGCCAGATCGAATTTGTTCCAGATACATACGTCACGGCTCAGCTGGATAAGCTTATCGACGATTTGAAATCCGGAACTATTTCAGCTGTTCGATATTCGGATTTGAGTGGTCTGGGCCCTCGAATCGCCGATGCCAAACAATATGCAGTCGGTAGATTGAGTGGGGGTGCTCTCGTATTAAGGGAAAGCATGGTGTCTAAGGTCTACGTGGAGAAGCTCGTCAGAGATGCCGAACATCGTATTTTGGCTTATGATGGATGGGCTCTACTGGATGTAAGAGACCCCTTTCCTTTCTCCTAGTTCTCCCGTGATATCGGATAACCCCATAGCCGTGATTACAAATTCGGTTCAGTCACAAGTAAACTATAAGGAACTAATTTAATCCGTATAGCTACCGAAAGCGAACCTCGTAGGCGAGGATCGGAGTTTTATTATCAATGAAGTTATGACACGTTTGGCGTGGGATATCCCACTCGCCAACCCGGGGCCGCTACCTGGTAGTAGCTATGTGTTTTCCAAGATTTGGCTGGAATCTTTGTATGATAATGTCAAGAATGATGGACGGCATCAAGCAGAACAGCAGTGGGCCAGCGGAGGCCAGCTCAAACTAATATGGTCTGAAGTTTGTGAAGCCCAGGCGAAGGAAAATAGTGGTATGGACGAGGAGGTACTTCGAAGCATCATCACCCCACAAAAGCCCCACGCCGAGACTTTCTTCTTTCAGGCGGTAAAACAATTGGAGGACGAGGCGATACAGAAATTCTCCCAGGACTGGAAAGAGAAAGTTCTAGTACGGTGGTCTCTTCATGTGAGCGGTCTTCAGGATGTTTCCGATGCAAAGCTTCGAGGCGAACTCTACTCCGCGCTACTGGACTACACCCTAGAGACTTTGGTACCCGACTTTCTCAAGAAGAGTACCAAGAAGGGTGCAGTTAAAGGCAAAATATTGGAACGGCAGACAGAAAAGCTTCGGCAATCTTTGCTTGAAGTGAAGATTAATAAGGCAAAGGTTCCAAATCCATTAGATTCCGTAGGAGAGGCACTACAAGCATTCTCCAAGGCAATAAAACTGGAACCTTTGACTGACAATTTGGAGGAGATAAAGGCCACGCACTTGAAAGAGATGGCAAGGAACATGGAGAAAGACAACGACGGGCCGCGGCTATTCCTCACGTTGGTCCTCATACTCCATGGCACGTACGGGAAGGGTGTGATACATGCAAGCGGAAAGTTCGCCCCGAGATTGTTGAAGCAATTGACTACCCTGGTCGATGCGGAGAAGTATGCATGGCTGCAGCGAATGAAGGACGCAGCAAGATCGGGTACGATCACTGCGGAGGAGAAGGTCGAACTCCGGGGCCGTGCTGTGGAGGCCTGCATGATACGTTGACCTATCATACCGATGTTGATGATTGCGCTGCTTTCACCGCGCGATTCGATGGAATTTTACGGAATGAGGCTTGAAACACTGCGCTTCCGAGTATGGTGATCGCTGGTATGACATGACATGCGCTCAAACAGGTACACAGAGTACAGAGTCCACAGAGTTGCACCGAGTAGGGTGTTTTTCGTGTCGAATACTAATTCCAGCGCGGGCGATGGGAAGGGACCTTGCGGTTGAATCGTCGGTCGTTTATCGCCATTCTCGGTAAAGCAGCGAACTAGCGCCATTGCGCGTGAAAGGGATGTGAGCACGCCATCGCACACAACGAAGTGAAGCCACGCCCGGCATCGGTTGAATTTCGAAGATTTCTAATTCACTATCCGTCAGCGCCCGGACGGTTTCATTGTGTTTCATCTCTCAGTCCCTATTTAAAAATCGCATGGAAAATCTAATTCCATGTTTTCTATGCTGGTACATCCTCTCTGTGACCGTTCCTTCTGCTTACATTGCCTTTTTGGCACTGTTTTCAACTTCATAAGACTGCCCTTCGCTCCCAAGATCCCCCAGGTCAAACCCAAGATGCTTTCCGAGCCCTACGACAGTGATTCGTCGTCTCCTAGAGACGTTGAGTCTGGATATGCCAGTGCCAGCTCCAGTGCGGCCTCCATTCCAGACGTATATTTCACTAAACCACATCTCAAATTCCTAAATCAGCAATTACAAAAACTCGAACCAGAAGGTAGTTACCAAGCTACCAAACTCACTTACAGTTCAGACTAACAGAATTCAAAGCCGTCCTACGATGGGTCATGATCACACTCCCAAACCTCTTTCAAACCACCGCCTTCGGCCTCACAGGTCTCGTTACACTGGACATGCTCTCAAAGATAAACTCCGCCAAAGACGCCTCTCAAATTGACCTCATCTTTCTAGACACCCTCTACCACTTTCAAGAAACCCTCGACCTCGTCGACCGTGTCAAGCGCCAATATCCCCGCGTGAACCTCCATGTTTACAAACCCCAAGGTGTCGACTCTACCGCTGAATTTGAAGCTAAGCACGGCGAGCAGCTCTGGGAAACAAACGAAGACCTCTACGACTGGGTCGCCAAGGTCGAACCCGCGCAGCGAGCGTATGCTGAATTGCAGGTCAAGGCCGTCCTGACGGGACGACGACGGAGCCAGGGCGGGAAGAGGGGAGATCTGGATATTATTGAAGTGGACGATGCGGGGTTGATCAAGGTTAACCCGATGGCGAATTGGAGTTTCAAGCAGGTGCAGGATTATATTCGGGAAAATAATGTGCCCTATAATGAGCTGCTAGATATGGGGTATAAGAGCATCGGGGATTGGCATAGCACTCAGTAAGCCCCCCTAACCGCCCTCCGATATCGACCTACCTTATACTAACTCCCATCTCAGACCCACCAAAGAAGGTGAGGACGAGCGTGCCGGCCGCTGGAAGGGGACCTCGAAAACCGAATGCGGAATCCACAATTCGCGCTCAAAGTACTCTCAATTCCTCCGTGACCAAGAAGCCAAGAAACTACTACAGGAGTCACAACAGCAGGAGTCGCTGAGCCAGACGTTTCAGGGTCAACTAGTCATCGAACCTCAAGCGTCATGACCCCTCCCTACATTGGGCTCTCTACCTCTCTTGCTAGCCTTTTCCTCCTTTTGCTCTTTTTTTTATCACGATCACGTCTTGCCGGTGCATTCATGGCGGTTGTCTTTATCTGGGCGGGGACACATTATTCCCCCTGGCGTTGCTACAAGATGCTCTGTCATAGAGAATTGCTCATCGGTGGTTGCATGATGCGCAATCGAATCATCGTATCGGTTGCCGTTTAGATGATGGAAGGGGTGCGTGAATAGCCCTTGCTTTGTTGAGGTGCTCTACGTATGTGGATTTGCTCGACTTTCTGGCTTTAGGCTAGCAAGAACAGAATAAAATAAATTGTGAATTCAAAATTGTGGGTTGTGCTGTGGTGAAACTGGTAATGGTTGGGGTTGCGGAGATCGGAGGTTTACCTGAGTTTGTGGTCACGGGGGCAGATGACGCCATAAGATCAGCATCGCTACATGCCTACAGCAGCACAAACCTCAATAGTAGTATCTTCAATCAACGACTAAATTCAGAGACAAGACCGCCATCAGCTCGCTTGTCCTAGTGCTCGACTATCTATTAGCTATAGTACAACTACTCAAATCCATCAAAACAACAAACAGAAGCATGCCAAACAGAACAGACAACGCAAAAAAGCAAGGAGGTCTGTCTGTCCATCCACCTAGACAAAAGTCATGAAGCCAGTCCATCGTAATGCAACCAGAAGGAAATTTTGAGCCCATTACTCTTACTCGACTTGAATAACTGGAGGAAAAAATCAGACGAAAGTAAAGGACGAAAACCAATGTCCTTTTTAACAAGCATAAGTGCAACAAAGTCCATGCCCGCGAACAGCAAAAGCCAAGAAAAGCCATATAGAAACTGCGGGCGAATAGACAATAAGCACTATATATATATGTGCTGGGACATCCGTTTCGAAAATCGTGTGCGTGAGTGCAAAGAGGAAACAAACATCAAGCAAGCCATGCCCATGCCAGCTCCGAGTGTCGAGTGCTGACTTAAGAAAACGACGTATCTACATTGAAGCGAATCCAAACAGCATTGTCTTTACAAAGAGACTATTGTGAATGGTGGGTCTCTGGGTCGAAAGCTCCGGGTATTGTGAGTGATAATCTCTTTTCGCTCCGTGGTGAGGACATCCCGGAGCTGGGGATTGAGAGTTGGGAGTAGTTGGAGGTCATAGAGAAGCGGGAAGGATCTTGTAGATCAGTGGGTTCATCCTCGACTTTGTTGGGATTATCGGTCTTTTCCTGAGCTTCCTGTGCCGCCGTGCTTCCTTCGCTAAGTCGAGCTTCAGAGGGTACCTCAGGAAGAGGCTTGGTATTACCGGGAGCGCAGATGACGGTGTCTCCAATAGTCACCCGCCTCTCGTTCGAGATAAAAGGGTCGGCTTCGGCCGCGTCCACTGTGTGTTTCTTCTCCCCGGTAGGCTCGGCTTTCGGCGCATCTGTCTGAGGTTTCTCGGATTTGACTGATAGATCTTCCACTGATGGACTTCGCGGACTATCTCTGGTGTGCATAAAGGCGGGCACAACACCACCCCCTATTCTTGCCCAGAACATGCGCTCTCGAAGCCTAACACTCTCTTCCCATGCATTCTTCTCACCGTCCTCTCCTTCGGTTCGCCAGTGGCCGTCTTTAACCATTCTGAGAAATCCGAGGAAATCGCACGAAGCTCGTACACGGCCCAGGCAGTAAGCGCATAGGGGATAACGTTGAGCGTAGTCATTCTCACTTGTCCTAAATCGGTGACGCCTAGCATGCTCTTCATCTTTTCTCGATTCGCCGCACAGTGAGCACGCTGCAGCATGGAGCTTTGACCTTGTGGGCATTGGCTCTACTACCAAGCTTCCTTCACACATGGAGTTCAAAACACTTCTTCGGGCTAACCACGAAAGGCCAGGAGCGGTATCGAGACGAAGAGTAGGCTCAATATCCTCGACTAAAGCGCGTTTATAAAAGCGAGTTTCCTTAAGTGGAATGAGCGTTGGAGAAATCCCTTGTGATGATACACTGCTGACTGTGGATGCCGGAGTGGTAGGCGTTGTCGCTGGAGATGGAGTTACCGTGCCGGAAGACATGGATGAGGCTGAGCCACTCGAATAGAATTGTGCAAGAGTAGACACTGTCGGAGTTTGGCCTAGGCCTCCTATCCCCATAACATTTAAGCCTCCATAAGAACCGCTTGAAGTACGACTCCCTGCTGCCAAAGTCCGTGGCATTCGCATCAATGAGTTGAAATCGTCATACGCCTGCAAGTCCGTCCGGAGGACGGGATGTAATAGATGTGAGAAACTCGTCGGATATGAAGGCGAGACTCCATCGGATCCCATGGGGTGCGGTGACATATGTAGGCTACCATCAGATATCCTGCCCAGAGACTCCTTACTCTCACGCGACCCTAGAGCAGGTGTCGATGGTGTGGTGGAGGTGGTTGTGTTAGCTTCCATTTCCTCGCGATCCGTATTCATCTGCTGCATAACGGCCTTGAGCTCAGCCAGCTGCTCTTGATGAGAGATGAGAAGCGTCTCCATATCTGCAAGCTGAGACTTGAGCTGGTCATTTTTGCGCTCTGTTGACTCCCGTTCGAGACGTGCCGCTGAAACCATTTTGTTCGCTTCTTCGAAAAGCGCCGTTGTAAGGTTCTCGAGTTCTTGTTCTATATTCTTTTTGTCCTTTTCCGCAGCCCCGCGTAGCTTCCTCTCTTCAGCAGCTTTAGACATGAGCTTGATCATCTCATCCTCTACATCTGCCTTTTTCACCAAGATTCCTTGGGACACCATATCCTCATGCTCCTTTGCCCCAGCCTCCAACTGCCGAATGCATTCCCTCGCTAACTCCAGCTCATGCCGCGTCGCAGCTAGCGAGTCTTCTAGGCTAGTTTGATAGTTTATCGCATTAATGAGCTTGTTGCTCAAAGTTGCTATCTCATTACTCAGATCCGGGTGGTGTGAAGGGCTAGCACTTCCACTTCTAGGTGGATTGGGTGTTACACTTCGACTCCGTGGATCAGGTATAGTGCTCATAAAATCCATGTCTGCTCCGCGTAGAGTGGGAATACCGGGAGACGTCGCTACAGCCGTCATCTTGGGCAGTGCTGATGTAGAGTTGGATTTTGCCACTGATTTCTGGGCAGCTTGAACTGTGGGTGTTGAAGACAATGACCGGATTTGGGACGACGGACGTGACGAGGTCAGACCGCGGCCGCTGTGGGTCCAGCCCTGCAGATGCAAGTAGCTACACCACGCAAAAAAAAATCAGTGTTAAGTCAGAAGATTGTCTCGGTTGCGATCGATGCAAAATGAGTAGAGTCATCACCGGTCGCGATAATGGGAGATCATGCACGTACTCCGCCAGTATGTTCACTCGTTGCGGAGCAGTTCACTCAAAATCGCTCCCTGTCGTGCGTGAGCTACCGAAAGGGATGTCGCCCCAGATGCGAGCTGGTCTGGTGACGTTGGACCGCTGGAGGCCGGTCAGATTTCGCGATGACCGCAGAGAAACACCCAGTTGAAGTTGACAATTGTCCCACGAATTAAGTCATGTTACTTTCGATCGTGCAAGTACAATTGCATGAGAACTGTGGAGAAGTTGCTCTTTGACCAGTATTACACGCACTGGGCTCTGGTTTGCCTTCCCATACGCAACGATGGGGCATGTCCCAGTGAATCCCTACTGAGCTAGTAACCGAGTGATTGGGGGCGACATGGGGGTGTGGCGGTTCGGTGTTGGGCGTAGTCCCTATTTGGTTGGTGGAGGGAGTCTGTGTCTCTACACAGAGTGCTTTGTGTCCTAGGTACTCACCGTATCTGCGCAAGTATCTGTCCCGTAAGCTTCCCTTCCCTGGCGCCACGAGAATCTGGTCGTTCTTATGCGTTAGGCTTTTGCCGGCTTCGGCGTCGAGAAAGACGGATGATGAGCAAAAATTCACGCGGTTCAAGGACCGTGTGTTGCGACCATGGGCGAGACCTCTCGCCAAGAGGCCGCTTTCAGAGAGCTTTTTCTCACTCGGCGCTCGGCGCTCGCGCCCCAATGAACTAGCCGGTTCAGTCATGATCTTTTTCAACAAAATTCATCTGCAGGGGGGCCACACAGACGGCTCCCCGGCATCGAGTACCAGAGAAGGCAGAATCGATCCAATCAAATTTTGCCCGGTTGATGGATTCTTCGTCATCCGTTCGACCATAAAGAAACGGCATTGAATATAGTACCTTTGTAGGCGCTCACTGCATAAAGCACGGCTTCTATCCCATCCGAACCCGTTTTAACTACCGGAACTTGATAGAGTACTCAGTAGGCATGCCAGTAGACCCTTTTTGATGCCTTTCGTAAAAGCGGGCAGGCGGTAGGGACTAGCCTGTCAGGAACAATATACTCACACATATAGCAGTGATAGGCTGTTCTGGGCTGCTCTGGATCTGAGCTGAACTGGAACGGCGCTACTACGGTAGTCTGGCAAGTCCCGCTACGCAACCCTCGCTTGTGCTTCTTCAAGACCCCGCTGCAGAGCCCCACGTAGGCTTACCTTACCCAAACCTCAATCATGGCGGATGCAGATCTAGAACAGGTACGCTGGTACTTCTATTCACGCCGGACCGTGTAAAGGAGAATGTGAGACTGCAGTTGTTGATCCTAACGTGTGTATCAGATTAGAAAAGCGCGGTTAGCCCAGCTCCAGCAACAGCACCAGCACCAGCAGAGCGGAGGCGGGGGCCAGGCGGAAGGGGACCAGCGGAAGTGAGCTCAAAATATGTACTACTACGAAGTCTTCAATCGTTTTACTGATAGGTCTACAGGGAACAAGAAGGTAGTGCAGCCCAGAAATAGCGAGTTGTAGAGGACATGTCGATGCTAACCACTTTCACTCTCTTAGCGGAAGCTCGTCAAGCTATTTTGAGTCAGATTCTCGACCCAGAGGCAGCCGACCGACTGGGTCGTATCCGGCTGGTGAAGGAGTCCCGGGCTACAGATGTGGAAAATCGCCTGATAATGCTGGCAAGGTCGGGACAACTTCGACAGAAGGTGACCGAGGAGCAACTGAAGGAGCTACTGAATGCTGTGGCCGAGAACAAGGAAGAGGAAAAGATCGTCATTCATCGGCGAAAGGGTAGCTGGGATGATGATGACGATTTACTGGATCTTTAAGACATTGGCTCTTCGGGCAGGCGGCAGTTATTTGGGGTTATGGATGGATGAGAGTGGATGACCAGAGTAATTCTATTCTACCATCATAATACTTAACACTTGATACCCAAAAGCAGTCAGCCAGCAGCGCTTGCTGTACTTCTCGCTCTCTCTGCAGCTTCTCTTTCCGCCTTTCTCCGTGCTCTGATTATCTTTCTCGTCTCCCTCAGATCGACAGGCTTCTCAATTCCTAGCTCTGCCCTCAATTCCGCCACATCCCTCTCGAGCTGCTCCTCCCAATACACATTGATGATTTCCTTCGCTCGCAGTCCATTCTGCAATGCCCATGGCAGATAGGTTGACCAAAATCTTCCTCGTTCTTCTGGTTTTAGCCGCATAACAGCAAACATACTTATGCCTGTCATTGGTAACAGTGTATTGGCAAATTCGAAGGCCTTTAAAGCTACTTCTCCTTCGACCATAACCGGCAGGCCTGTGAGAGCATGGTAGAAATCGTGACATTCCCGGTATCTCTGCATTACATATGCACATTCCTCGTCGTCGATATATCTCACTCTATCACGGGTGTCGGGAGAAACTCCCTCGCGATCTAGCCAAGCAACATACTCTCGACCGACTGTATTTGGAGGAAGGGACCGTAGTCGGTCCATTGATATATTAGCGGATGTGATTCGGGGGCGGTTACGAAGGATGCGCCGTCCGGTGGAGTCGGAAAGCATAGCATCACGTAACCGATAGATAAAGTATGGTGTTGCCGTTGCTTCGCCGAGTGCAGCTATTAAATCTAAAGCAAAGAATAGTTAGCTTTACCAAGAGCAACTGGTGTTTCACCGCAGCCATAAACTATAATCCCATACCTCCGCGGCGAGGATTCAGTAGAGACATTACTGCTGACCCTGCTGCAAGTGCTACCTTCTCTACAGTGTTAAGAGGTACATGGCCTTCGTAATTCGGAGGCGGTCTATTCAAGACTGAAAATCCCCTAGAACACACTGGGGCAGGCCTAGCTAGAGGTAGTGGTTCCTGCTTTTGGATAATTTTTAACAGAGAAGTTGGCCGCCGTATTTTTGATGCCATTATGCGTGGTCGTTGAGATAAAGAGGTCCGATTCCCGAGAAACCCCATTCGCCTACGCAGATGGGCTGAATCGCTTCCCGTAATGCACCTTTTCCCTCTGATGCATTAGACTCAATCACAGCATGAGTGAGACATCGCCCGCAGGTCGGGAGCACGAATTGTTTACAATCTGGGCGCAGAGCCAGGGCGTGAAGATTCAAAAAGTTTCTCCTGAGAAAATAGCCGGAAAGGGAGTGGGTATTGTTGCAACCAGCAGAATTTCGGTAGGTGTTTTTTTCTCATCCCATGTCAAAAAAATATCATTTCTGATGCATGTTTTGATATGCAGACAGGGGAGACTCTCGCATTTGTCCCTGAGTCTGCATTAATTACTATTGCTTCTATGCCGACATCGATCAAGAAAGCTATTGGTGATATCACCGTACATGGCCTGCTAGCAGCGACCTTAACCATTGGAGCAATAACAGGAGATTCGTCTTCGAAATGGTCTGAATGGCGAGCGGTGTGGCCGTCTCGAGCAGATTTCGAGGACAGTAACCCAATAATGTGGTTAGCTGAGGTCCAGGAATTTTTGCCGGCTGCAGCGAAAGGTGTGCAAAATATCCATTAGCGTCGGGAAGTTTCCCTGTGGAGAGTGCTAAACTTACAATGAAACTTAAGAACTCCTCCGAAACCAAGAAGAGAAGGTAGAGAAAGACTTCAACGCGACATCGAAGGCATTTCCAGCAGTGTCAAGAGATAAATATCTATACTATTGGCTTGTCGTTAATACGCGGACGTTCTACTATGCACCTCAAGAGGGCAAGACTCCCTTACTAAGACCGGACGATTGCATGGCATTAGTGCCGCTGGCAGACTACTTCAATCATGCCGATACCGGAGTCCGTGGGCATTTGTGTTCTCTAGATCCAAAGACCGAAGAGCTAAATTTCCCATAGTGTCCGGTGACCTTCGAGTCCAGAGGGTTCACCATCAGAAGTGATAGGGTCTATGGTAGGGATCAAGCATCTAAAGAGTCGTGGAATTAAATCCCGCTGAACCTCGGTGTAGAAGCCGGAGAAGAGATTTTCGTCTCATACGGCCATCACAGCAATGACTTTCTCTTGGCAGAGTGTATGAATGCCTTCCTGATGACTATCTGATACGCTTCTGACAGTCCCCTAGACGGCTTCATATTACCCGACAATCGATGGGACGAGATCTCACTCGATCCCGTCATCCTGCCTGTCCTATCAGATAAACAAAAGGAACGTCTCAAGCACGCTGGCTATTTAGGGTACCTGCCATTCCCCTTCCCAACCTTACCTCTCTTACCTCTTTGCTCATTCTAACAGATAAGTAGGAAATACGTGATTGATAAAGAGATAGTCTGCTATCGTACTCAGGTGGCTTTACGCGCCATGATTTTGCCCGTGCAGCAGTGGCATCGGTTCGTAGAGGGTACTGATGATGGAGAGAGTGAACAGGCAAAAGTGAATGCAAGCCTGATCGAATTGCTAGAAACATTCGCAGAAGAAGCGAGGAGAGCTATTGTAGCCTTGAGTAATCTGTGCACCGCAAGAGAAGAGCCTCGGCGTCTACTCGGAAGACGTTGGAAGCAGATTCTATGGATTATCGAAAGCATAGTGAGGAGACTAAGAGAATAGGATTGTCTCAACTAAACAATGAATATTATCTTCAATTACTTAGTGAATCAGACAGGAACAGACAGCATACAGGAATGATTCGCACTAGGCATTAAATTCCGGGGCTTTTAGCGGGATGTAATCCTCTCGCTGTCTAGCTATGAGCTGCTGCTTGCCTTTCACCATCTGCACAAGCAATCCATTCAACTTCGAATCTATGTCCAGCTCACTAGCTCTCTTTGTGAGATACCCGTTGATGTAACCGATCTCTGTCAACTTGCCCTCCTTTACATCCTGCAACATGGGGCTGATGTTTGTTCCCGTTTGGTCGGCTACCTGGATGATCCTTTTGTAAAGGCGTTCCGCAGAAAATTTTATGCGGCCATTCGGCATCCCTTGGGCCTCGGGAAGAGCCAAAATGATTTTAGAGATTTCATTGACTAGCTGAATAATTGTCTCTCTGATTCTGTCGTTGGAAAGTAGGGAGCCATTGTAGCAATTGAATAGCACAGTGAACGGGCTTATCACGGCGTTAATTGCCAATTTCTCCAACTGAAGCTGCTTTAGCTCTATCTCGGAAAACGCTACAGCACCTAGGGTAGGAGTTTGTAGAAGTGTCTCCATCAGATATGGGTGTTCAGTCGTCGAAGCTTCCGGTGAACATTTCCTGGATACAACGCCCAGCGCCATGGTTCCAAGTCCAGCATGAATGATTCGGAATCTAGGAAGCGCAAAGACTCCGTGTGTGTTGACCCCAAGCATATATTGTGGCCTGGTTTCCGGGTTTGGAAAGACATCCCTATTTAGTTCTTCCAGAATGCCCATCCCATTTTGTAGAAATAAAATTGTAGAATCAGGACCGAGGCGATATTTTATCCTACGCATGGCCGAAACCGTCGTATGGGCTTTTGTCGTGACAATAAGATTTCGAATGGTAGAATGCTCTAGTCTCTTCCCCAGTGCAATGTCACGTTTCCTCGAATCCCGGAGATATTGACCAGGAAGCTCGTATTCGAAGCCTCTCCGAAATTCGAAATGCCCTCGAGTTTTCACTCCGATTTTCTCCCCATCCCCCTTAAACTGTTCCTCCAATTTTTCGCTATGCAGTAGCAGCACAATCGGTGGGGGGTCTACGAGACCCATCAAAGAAAACGCGACCAGCTTTCCGATGTTGCCCATGCCAAGGACGTGGATTCGGCGTGAAGCAGCAGGATCCTCTTTGCCGTCGAGTCCCCAATATGCTTTCTTTGCCTCGTCATTGCGCTCGCTCGCCCAGCGCTTTGCAGGAAGCATGGAGAATTGGCGACTCGATAGGTTCCAGTGAGCCGCCGAAAACGAGCTTTTATCGAGGATACATAATGGTACTGATGTTGGCCTCAGTAAAAACCCCCGCAGATGCGGGAGTTTCGTAGTGGGAAGAGACAGAGTGATGAGTAATGATCCAAGGGTTGGGGAATAGTTTGACTGAGAATCTGCACAAGGAAACTTGCTGAATTTTGATGTAACACAATATAGACGATTTTTGGACTTGAAATTTTCCTGCCCTTAGGGCGGATCGTTGTAAAAGAGCCGCAATACTTGACGCCAAGACCAGCTCACATCTCGAAATATGCCCCCCAACAACAAAGCCTCGCTATATACCACCAGGACAGCTCAACATAACATGGAGGCAGTTGATTTACTTCCGCTTTTAGATCAGCTAGAAGCGCAGATCGACGACCTTCGTAATGCGCTTGATCCTCTATTAGTCAATGCCCTTTCCCAGAATGCAGCGAAACTACCGCTGTTGGACAAGGCAAAACTCCACGTCCTAGCTACGTACGCAATTGAGTCGCTGCTTTTCTGTAAGTTACATCGCAGAGCCTGTTGCCGGCATTTTGATTGACTTTATATCAGCTTATCTGCGGTTAAATGGCGTTAATGCGAGACAACATCCAGTTTTCAGAGAATTGACGAGAGTAAAGCAATACTTCGAGAAGATTAAACAAGTCAAGGCGTCCGGTACGAAGAGAGAAAATTTGAGCTTGGATAAAGAGGCAGCGAATAGGTTCATCAAACACGCTTTAGTACGTATGGGACCAATCGGGCTTCCAGTGTCCTTTACTGACGAGTTGCAATAGGCTGGCAATGAGAAATATGACCTTGAGCGAGCCGAGCAGCAAGCTAAGGAGAGAGCAAAAGCTCATATCAAGTTTCAAGAACTATCTAAAAAGCGAAAGGCTCCCGAGACTGAGCCGATCACAGACGGAGGGAAGGTTTCTTCATCAAGTCTAGACATGGCCGAGTCAGTTCCGCAGAAGCTTGACGATCTATCTACAAGTGAAATTCCTCCCGACCGGACTCCTAAGAGACGGAAGCGGAAAAGAAACCCCGTCCAAGATGAGGAAACGGTGGAGGAGCCGGGCACTGAAGAAGCCGCCGTGAAGATGCAACGGCGGGAACAAAAGAGACAGCGTAAGGAAGAACGCAGGAAAAAGTGGAGGGAAGAGGAAGAGCTTCTGGAAAAAGGTGGGCATGACAACCGAGCATATGAGGTTTATTACTAACTCCTAGTGCAGAGCCCGAATATATTCCGGCCCCTAGGAAACAGCCCCTGAGTGCAGCTTTCCAGGCGCGCTTTAGCAAACCTCCCTAGACATCTACCTTAGCTACGAACAGGGACGGGCCCCTGGGTACCGTGGCAGTAGCTAGAGAGGGCGCAGGAGAAGTGCGAAGAGCGGTTTGCTTGAATAGTTTGCATCATCATCACCAGGAGTTTGGGGATTTTAGGGAGTAGATATAGAAAATCTTATTTTGCCCTCTCACTATTCCGTACCCAGAAAGAGACGTACCAGTGAAACTTGTGCTAAGTTCAAAAGGAATCCCGGCGCAGAGCATATTCTGCACCACCACACGGCCGTCCGCTGCAGATACGTACGTATAATCTACATAATATCGTGCCAACCTTCCGAGAGCGAACAGGACACTCGTCTGCTTTCCCAATTGAAGATTTCCTAGAGGATGAGGCGGCCTAAAGAAATTGTTATAGAACACATTTACAGAACAGAGAGGCTGGCTCGGTGAACAATATGCCCTGGAAGCTGCATTGTGGCTGGAGGAGGGTGAAAAAAGAGGATGGTGGTTTTGGTGGCGATCTCCCCGACAGTGGGAGGTTGTGTGCGACCCTGGGCTGGAGAATGGCGAATTTTTACTTTACTTTTTACCTGTACCCCGTAGAGCAGAATATTGGGCTAGTGCTAGGAGTAATTCTATGGAAGTAACGCCGAAATGCAACGCACAATAGCAGCAATAAAATAGCAAGAGGGGCATAATTGTGCTGTTCCTGCATTTCACTCAGCCAATGAGTAAATTTCTTGTCTTAATGCAATTTTATCTTGGCTTTTAGAATTTAAATATTCAGTGAACCGGAGTGCGAGAGACTTACCATCATGAGCCAGGAGTCATGTAAATACCCATCCGGCCAAGTGAATCATTGGACCCAAGTGAGGGAGTCGTCAATCACCCAGGTTGCAAATATCGTCACCCAGCGCTCAAGTCAGTCACCCAGCTTTTACCATCCATCTGGGTTAATGACGAGGCGCATTCGTTTTCACGTGCTGGAGCCAGTAATCAACATTCATGCTTCTAGAGTTAGTGGCAATGTCATGAATGCCGTCGTGCAGCGGTTGAGGATCACTGCCGGTGACCTTTCTGTAGAATTTGACTCCTCTTCCAATTGCGGCCGCCCCGTAGAGGAAGTTGCTCGAATTGGTTGTCTCGACTAGTTGATCGTCCGACTGTGTACGCGCCAACTCGTCAAAGTGCTTCTGTTGAGGATTCTCAATAGGCCTTTTACATTCTACCATCAAAATATCTACTCCAGCAGGCCCCGCTATAAAGTCTCTGACTTCAATAACGGTAACGTCAGGAAACTGCGTCTTTCGCCGCCTGTTGGTTTCGATAGCATATTCGTCCCCCTTAAAGACGCCTTTAGCGAGTATATTTGCCCATGCGGACTGGACGGGGCCTTCGTCAGAATCAGGTTCGATAAGGCTGATTAAGTAGGCGACGCTTTTGATTCCGAGATATGCAGCGGCCATCTTCTGTTCCTCGGTCAGTAGCTGGAAGGTCAAATAATATTATGAGCAACCTTACAACAAAATCAGCGAACCTCAAACTGGATACTTAATGGGTATTTAGACGTCAATGATTTCTGTTGCAGTAGAGTTACCCCTCATTGTGTAGTTTGATGGGAGGTGAGGCTCTAAAATGACATCAGAACCTTGGATTCCCCAGGGTCGCTCATTGCACATTTATGGCAAAGTATTCGATCTCTAATGGGTGCCCGCCATTTTTATTGCTCCATCTGCGGGGTTGTCCTCTCACCATCTGAAAGCGAAAACTATCCAGAATGGTGTAAAGTTGTTCGTGCAGGCAAGTGACACCTGTATATCTTGTGAAGGCTTCTAATTTTGTTATTAGTATGCAATCTTGAGCCTCATCTCCCTTCTCTGACGGGAATCGGATTCGTGGATGACCATGTTTATCCCTTCAATCTACGAATCGCAGACGTTCCGCGACATTTCAAATTCAAAGAAAACCAGCAGATTCAAGACGATTCATGCTTCCCATTCCACGCTGCCTGTTGGGAGCTGTACCGCGATTATTCTGAAAGTACGTCGATGGAAGAGGAGGACCACAACATTTTATATAATGTCCTGAACAGCATATGGTATAATAATGGTGCACTTGGCTGGGGTCATGACTATGGTGGAGCAAGTTCATTTCAAGGTTATCGATGGCTCGACACAGACATGGACTCACATCTAATGGCAGATCCTCGGCTGTCCTTAGAATATGACCTCTTGAAAGAACACGAAACTGGAGAACAATCGCCGAAGGATCCAGCACCGAGCAGTTTGAATCTCGGAAAGAGAGCTATCAATGCTCCTGACCCCTTTTGGACGGTCCCTGATGAACTCATCTCCGAGATTTTGTCCTATCTGTCGTCCATCGATGTATTCAACCTGCGACTGGCCTCGGCAATGGTAGCCCTGGTGGGACTCTCCGCTGATTTCTGGAAATCTAGATTCTTGCCTCAACGTGAACTGGGTTTTGCAAGGTCCTTCCGCCGCCCCGAGACCTTTACATGGAAATCTTGGTATCTTTTGGTGAAGGAGCAGTGCAAAAGGGGCCCAAAGCATAGAAATCTTATGAATCGAAAGAGGATTTGGCTTCTTGCTGGGTATTTGGTGGAGCTCGTCAACACCGTTAAGGCCAGGATAGCATTCGGTTCCTCGACGTCGGCTCTTACTGGCTGGAGTTCGCAACGTGTTACATCTGTTCCACCCAAGCATTTTCGAGGACAGGGGTGTCGAGAGCTTACGCACAGAGTAGCCTCCTTGAATAGCGATCTAATGTCCCGACTGTGCGGCTTGAAAATTTCTTCGGTCTTGATCGCGAAGCAAAGATTCGTATCGGGACTTAGATTCATTTTCAGCAGTGGCGAGTCTGCTCGCATTGGCTATGTTGATGATAGGAATGAGAAGTGGGCGAGTTTTGAAAGTGGAGCATTGCATTCTAGCCTCTTACTACAGATGATCCTTAGCAGTGAGGGTTTCAAAGCTGTTTCTCTTGGGACGACTCCGCTACGTCAGCATTCAGAGCTACTGATGAACGAAGACTCTATCTCCGCCCAGATTCCATTGGAGAATCTATGTGACCTCATGGTCGGACTCGACGTAAGTCTCCCTAAGTCTCCCCTTGGACTGAACACATTCTGATCGATGACCGTGCCACAGGCTATGAGAATCGTAAGCATTTCGGCATCATTCGCCGTAAAGTATGATATGACCTTCGAAAGCCTTAGTTGGGCCAGAGGATTACCTCCTTCAACCCCCTTTATTCATGAAGCCAACATTATCGCACTTAAATCGTATCAACAGTATCATGTTCCTGCATCACACGTCATATTCGGGAAGCCCAGCTACTGCGGGAGTAATTCGGCGCTACTAGTGATCACGGTCTTTACTACAGGACAGACCGTCGGAATAACTGGTGTGCGCTTTGTCTATGCCGACGGCGCGAAAATGGTATGGGGAGCTTGTAGGGGAGTTGCGTTGACTTTTTTCATGAACGGGACCGGAGAATCTATAGTCGCCGTGGAAACCTATCAGGTTGGGTCGTTCCTAAGCAAATTGAAGGTAGCGCACTTTCCTGCATAATAAGCATAAGTCAACTCTCATCATATTTAGTTAACGACAGATCTGAAAAGAACCTGCTCGTTCCCTGGGAAGTTGGAAGGATATCCGGATCCTCATCCGGAGGAAGTTAGTCGCAAATACTTTGCCAAAGATCAAGGGAGTATTGTGGGCTTCTGCGGCTGTTTCGCAGTATGTCACCCCTCACAGATCGAACAATGCGGACATTCACAAATGGTGTAGGGACTATATGGAAGCCTGGCCTGCCTTGGAATCTTTACCGATACAAGTATAGTATGCAGACCAGGAACGCTTGAACTATCTCTGGGCGAGACATCTTTTACGGATCCAGAGAAGGACATGGGCATCAAATTTGGTATTCACGGCGAGTTTAGCTCCCATATTAAGTTGAACAAGCATTACGACAGTGTTCAAGCATCTGTTGACTCGCTAGGAGGGGAATTTCGCGGCAAGGGGCAGATCACAGGTTTGCTTTTCAGAACTCGATCGGACTATCCAGATCTTATTGGTCAGTGGGTGGAACCAGGCGAGAGGCACTCGCTGGCTGCCGACGAGCATATATTAGATGTGAAGTTCACGACATGCCGCGGTTCAGACGCCGTCTCAAGGAAACGCGCTGGCTTGTCACAAATCAAAGGTCTCGCTCTGGTTACGTCTTGCCGGATATTATCATGGGGTCGAGGGTGTGAGTGTCTGGATTATGCCGGAGAACAAAAATTGGTAAACACTATCCGCTCCTTACGAATTAGAACCTTTCAGCTAAAACGCACCTTCAAGGCTTCCATCACTTGGAATTTCAACTCGGTGTTTGATCAAATCACACCTTGTTACAAATGAACAGAAAAACGCTACGCTTCTCTAGGAGTGTATCTTTAATCCTAAGTGAAAACGAGAGCCATCAAGAAAGCGAGGGCCATCAAGAAAACGGGGGCCATCGAAATCGCATCTCGTTAACTTTTTTCAACGAGTCCATTATACGAGACCTCAGACACTCATCAAAGACTAAGAAGTACGACGAAATTTTACATGCAGCGCCCTCATCTCGTCACCTGCATCCACCTTCACCGTTTATTGATACTGATATTCACCAATGGTGACTCTATTCTTCGTTTCCACGACTTGAACCTGCAGCTCCTCGGTCTCCTTTCCCGGACACTCATCAAGCTCACGTCTCCGAATCCTTTCGGCCTACTTCACTAGTCCCCATACGCACCATCCAATTCTCCAATGACGCCAAATTTTAAGCTAAACCATGCCCTGCATTATTCAGAGTCCTCGTCTAGCTCAACCTCCTCATCCCTATCTTCGGCTACATCATTTTCTGCAAAAAAGGATCGATCTCCGAATGTATGTCTCTCCCTGGTCTCCATAAGTGGATGGAGGAGCTCGTAAGCGTCAACGAGTTGTTCTCGTATGTTCTTAGCTAGCTCGAGAGCCCGACCGTCATCCGGGCCAAGAAGAATATCCCGCTCAAAGAGGACGTCTGGGTCGGTTCACTCTTTGTGGCCGACCAAGGCCTGCGGAAGAGAAAAAATGCTCCTGACGTGAATAGCCCCTGGAAACCTCGTGCCGGCAACGCCCCTCCTCGGCCGATCTCCCAGTGACTCCTTCGTGGGGCCAACCAAATCTTTGTGGCAGTTGGAAAGCTCCTCCCAGTTCATACAATCTAGGTTCTCCATCGACATATGGTCATCACCTATGGCAGTGAACCAAGGAGAATGACCCGGCGGAGTTGGGCGCCCTCGTCCGTAGAACCGTGAATAATGTCTGAGCGAGAGCCGAATCCCCCAAGCTGGACATAGAGCGGGCACAGGTTTGCCAAATCTTTTTTGTCTTCGGCTGCGTACATACCTTTCATGTCAGTGGTACAGCGTCCGGGGGTCCTCGAATCAATCGTGTCTTGCTTCGTCTTAACCCATTCCTGAAAACACCTGTGAAATCCAGGGACGACTAGCGTGCACCCTTTGTCATTCTCGTCCGTCAGGGAAACAGCCGACTGAACCATATTCTTCCCCAGTCCCTCACTTTAGTGACGTTTCAAATCGAGGTCTAGGTGCAAAAATCCAGTTTTCTGGCCAGCCGCGGCATTTTTGGCATTGTACGGATATGCGATGAGGCGCCAATGCTTATCAGCGCGCGCTGCAGCAGTTAGAGCCCATAGAACAGGGTCTTGGTACATCAGTTGCTGGGGGCCGCTGTGGTACATGTTCCGCATCCAGCCCATCGTGGGCAAACCAGGCTGCTCTCCGAGGTGGAAGGCATACATGTCGAATTCGCCTTGGATTTGGGGCTCGACCCTACGCAGATGACCGAAGATGTTTGGGAGGATTAAAGCCCCGTCCTGTATCCAGCGGTCCCAACCGTCCTTTCTAGCAAAGCGGCTAAAGACCTGGGCCACATCAAATTGGAAGTCATCGCGTTCCCCCTTGAAGCCTTTAATAAAGGCAGGCGGAGTTTCGCGCCAGACATCTCCAGACTGCCCACGGAACCAGGATGGCCGGGCCCGCCTCACGCCTAACATCTGGCGCTTTCGAGCATAGACCCACTCTACTCTCTTCCGGAGTAACGTGGTGGTAATGTTCGTGACCATGCCCAAAGCATTGCCGGTGAATCGGCGGAGATGATTGCGGCAAAGTGCTTCGAACGGAGTCATCTCCAAAAGGCTTGCAAGAGCTACCCCCTGATGAGAAACCTCAGGAGGAACCGCGATACTGCTAATAAGCTTCTCGACTCCGACTGGGCATGAGCAGCGGTTGACTCTGGGTTTCCCTTGTGCAGCCGCGTGGTAGCTGGCCTGGTTGTTCTCGCCATCGTTTTCACCATCGGTATCGCTCTCGTTTTCGCCAGCATCGCTTCCATTATCTCCGTTGCCATGGCACTGAGTCGTACCTGATGTATCAACATCCATGAAGGTACAGGCGGCTTGGCCATCCGAAACAGCCTCGTCATCTTCTTGGTCTGTCGCGCACTCTCCCCTGACATAATCCGGTGCGTCTTCTTCCATTTGGTGATCGTCGAGATCGCCGGCAGGTGAGGTTGCTGGGGAGCCGTTCTCCTCGTCTTTTTCATTTCGGTCATTGCGATCCACACAAAACCAGACGTTATAAGTCTTCTTAAATGTCCCTTTCCGAATACGGCTTGGCCTGGACATGGGAGTACCGGCGGATGGCGAATTGGAATTCCTGATCATCTTCTCTTTCCCACCATTCCGAGTCTTCGTACGTCGAAGTACTATTGCACGTTTCACGTCGGCATTTGACAGGGCCGAAGTTTTCCGGCTGCGCCGAGGTCTGGATTTCATCCCTTCGCGAAGTGCCTCCATCCCGTTGACGTATGTAGTCAATTGACTAAGCTCTCTGATATACTCCAGCGCGGTTTTACCCCAAGTAGGAGGATACCACTCCGGCGGGAATGCTTCGCTGACTCTGACACCCCATGCTTTTTCAATGTCATACTCCAGATTATTCTTAAGGAGGACGATGGCCGCATGACGATCAATTAAGGGCTGCACGTCAGTGTCAA
The DNA here is from genome assembly GCA_022345685.2 of Nothomitra cinnamomea. Classification (NCBI taxonomy): domain Eukaryota; kingdom Fungi; phylum Ascomycota; class Geoglossomycetes; genus Nothomitra; species Nothomitra cinnamomea. Next base: position 70,565 of record JAJDMX020000109.1, on the reverse strand, counting down.
AGCGAATCGTGTCTTTAAAGGCGTCGATGTGAGGATTAAAGGCGATGGGAGCCAAAGGGTCTTATATGGTGGCTTGAGTCCATGCTTGGCGCATCCATGAGCCGTTTAGCGTCCAAACTCTGCCCCGGACAAACATCCTTGTCCGCTCCGGTGCCCAGCTCGCATCCCGACTGTGACATCAATTTCCGGTCCAGAATGGTAGGTTTTATTACCTCTACTGTGGATTCCAGCTGGCTACTTGCTTTAGAGTCCACGATTAACCGCTGGAAGATTGGAAAGCCAATAAGGCTTTAGAAGCCGTATCAAAGAAGAACAGCAAGACGTTTTCGCCAACCTGCCCTGATCTGAACTTCTAACCAAATGGCTACCTATACACGATCAGTCTGCCTTGAAGACAAGAGACGATGCAGACATCTAGAAGTGGTTTGGATGCAGCTCAGGGGTAAGTAATCACACGCTCCATGGGAAGGTAAGTTGGTCCTCCACTTAGCTCTGGATATCACAGCCACGATCGCACGCTACTCTCCAGCTGATGCTATTTCGAGGCAGCATATACCTCTAGGACCGGTCCTGGGACAACTGTCCTGGGCCCTTATTGGACCGACGAGCGCTGATCTGGACCTAAGCAAGGAGGCGTATCGTGCCATACCGAGACTCTAAACGAATCGAACTTGGGAACAGCTTCCGCCTATTGCTTCCTGCGTATCAATCAAGGCGTAGGCGTCTTACGAGGCGTTATTGGAAGCCTACATCTCTTCTCAGGGGTCGTATTCCCCCTTCATCTCCATCACGCCATCTACGTCTCTCTGTTCCTCTCGCTCCTACAGAGTATCGAGCTGGCCTATTCACCATATGGACAAGCAGTAACGGCGGGATGACCTAGCAGGAGCCCAGCTCTTCGACCCTCCTAGGAGATTCTGGGATCGTAGGGAGTATCGGAAGGTGCGCCATTGAGGGCTTTCACAAGGAGTGAAGGCACTACCAGATGGCACTGTTACGGAGAAGGGTAGCATTACCGAATGTTTCCAGCTAGGAGGAGTGTGCGGGGACAATTATTATTATTATTATTATTATTATTATTTATTCATCGACCGTTCCAGCTTCCCTTGTGGGCGCTATGCGGCGTGGATCTATGTATATAAGCAATGCGGGGCCTCCTTTGTGCCTTATTGCTCTGACTATTGTATACGAGTTCTTGACTTGCAGGCCGTTGGCCTCCGCTGCCTTGTTGTTTCCATCATAACCTATCGTCTTCCCCCAAGCTAGCGCCTTGCTATTCCGCCCCATGAAACTGCTCCGAACTGCCTAAGGAGCTTCGTCTGTGCCATGAACTTTGCCGCCTTGATAGCTAGTGCAGGTGAGTTCAGTATTGTTCGCAGGTCCGTTGAGATCTTACACCCTTCCCCCCGCAAGCACGTTTTCCTCAGGTCTCTATACAGCATGCATTCTAGGAGGATGTTTTTGACCGTGCTCAGCACAAATCCGCTTCCCGCATACAATTACCCTTCGCTTTCTATGGGATGATGCTCCGTTTCAGGGCTATTTTTCTACAAAATTACGGCCAGCCTCAGTTGGAAATATGCACTCGCAGCATTGGTCTCAATTTTGGGCCCTTTTTGCGTGGAAATGGTGGTGGGTTGTAGCCTTGTGCAAACTTTCCAGTTCATAGGCAGCGAAGCGAACCAACCAAAGAGATTCCACTAAGTTCCGACTTCCCAACCTGGCAGCCCCACATCGTTGATAAGCCCCGCGAGGCTGCAACCGCCATCCCTCTTTAAAAAGGCGCAAAACCCCACTTAATGTCCGTGCGTTCTTATCATGTTGTCTGTTGTTTGAATTCCCACGAGCGAAACCGCCGACATGGCGGAACTGGTCTCCATTGGGGGTTTTGTCCTGGCCATTGTTGGGGTGTTTCCATTATGTATAGATGGTTTTAGAACGATAAAAAGCATCTTCAGCGCACATAAGGAAGCCGCGGAGCAGATGCGTCTAATAATGTTACATGAAGGGGTGGGTTCTTCTCCAGTCTCAGTATTCATACATACTTCTCCAGCTGAAAGTCGTGCCAGTCTCTTATAGGTACGCTGTTGGATCCTTCATTATATACTTGGGGTTGACGGTTTGCCCTGACGCCGAACAAAGCCTGGGGGTGCTGTTGGGAGATGCATGATCCAAAGAACTTGAAGCTCCGGGAATTTCTAAAGAGCGTACCCATCGGTCCTCACGTACGTGACGCGCTTGTGGGTATCTCTGACACCTTTGCGGACGTCGGAGCATTGGAGGCCGAATATGGTCTGGAAAGGGCACCAAAAAGTCCGGTCAGTAGTTGTTACACCTTCATCGGCAGCAAGTACGGCTTACTAATGTAATCAATTCCAGTTCCTCCTGGGACTTTCCGTCGACGACATCCGCCAGGGCCATTCAGTGAGCGGACCTAACCAGAAGGGTAAAGCACGAGAACATAGAATGGGTATAATGAAAGCGTTACAGTTTACCCTATGGGACAGCAAAAAGTTTAATCGTCTAGCATTGAAGCTCGGCGACTATCTCGCCCGCCTCCTTGACATGTGTCCCAAATGGGAAGCAAATGTCAGTAGGTCCAGCGTTTCGCTCAATCAACAACACCACTGTCTTCTAACAACTGAAACAGATGATCCAAATGGATATGCTGATACAGGTACGGGTGGAGGAGAGCATTCGCGATCTCAGGAATCTCTCGAAGGCAGCGAAGCAGCAATCCGAGAGGAACCGCCAAGAAATGCAAGGCTTAGCCGGATATGACCTAGTTGCAGCTACTTCAGCATTCAAAGCCAGTGTCAAAGAAACAACAGTTGCGGAGCCCCCCGCATGCAATAAGCGTGATTATGGAGGTGGGAGATGGAATTTCAACGACGGCGAAGCAACTGCGGCAATCTGCAGCCGCGCTGAGATCATCCATTACATAGTAAGTCAGAAGAGCAACACTAGATACCCAACCCCCTCCTCCCAGCGCGTGATAACTACAAGCATCCAGCCATACCGGCAAATATCCTAACTGTGAAAACCAGGAATGGAAATACTACCGTGACCAAAACTCCCGTGACGACGCCGAAGCCGAAAAGGATATCCTAGACCTAGCCCGATTCCTCTGTGCCAAAGGCCGCCCTCCCCAGTTCTGCGTATTGCCCTGTCTCGGCGTGCTCAAAGATCCCGACAACGGCCGATATGCCATTCTCTACCAACCGCCCTCTTGCCTCGAAGACTTCCTCGACAAAAAAAAACGCCCTTCGGGTTCCATCACGAAGCAGCGGCGCCCGTTCCACTACTACAACTAATCGAACAGACGGCGGGAGCAAGGGGGGTCCTTGATCTCGAGATTCGCTTTAGCATTGTGAGGAAGCTTGTTGAGAGTGTTCATATCCTGCATGCCACGGGATGGGTGCATAAGAAGTAAGTCCAACTAACACGATATAAAAAAAAGGAGAGCCTTCGCTGATAGGCAGAGCCTCGTCCCAACCACCATCGCAGCATCCGCTCCAAATCCATCATCTTCCTCCCCGACGAATCCGCATCACCCGACATCGAGCCCATCAAAACCGGCAATTTAGACTTCTCCCACCCCTACCTCTTCGGTTTCCGCAACGCCCGACCCGAAGATCCTCCCTCAGAAGACCCCCAGTACCGCGAAGGCTACAAAAGGGCTCGTGGAGGACCACCCGTGGGCTATTACGAGGCCATGTATGACAGCGACGACAACGAGGTGGTAAGCATGCGCGAACAGAGCATCAAACTAGATATATACCATCATCCCGAGAAGCGCGAGAATCGCAAGATTCGCTATAGGCCCAGCTTTGATATTTACTCGTAAGTTCCCCTAACGGGAAAAAAAAAGAATTCTTAACCCAAGCCTCCCTCCTCACAGACTCGGCTGCGTCCTCCTTGAACTCGGCCCTCTGGAAACCCCTCCAATCATTCGACGCGCTCAATAGCTCCACCGCCCTCGAATTCCAAGCCCGCCTTATCGCGTTAACGGACGTCGAACTGAAGGGACAGGCTGGCGGGATATATGCTGGGGCTGTGCGGGCTTGTTTGGAGTTTGAGAAGGGGGAGAGGGGGATACGGAGGTGGCGCAACAGTTGTGCTGGAAGGTTGCGGGGGATTTGGAGAGGTGTATGGCGTGATGAATATATTTTCTGTTTATTCCTTTTCTTTTTTCTTTTTTGGTCTTCTACCCCTATTATTGCCAAAGTAGGAAGGTATTGGAGGAGGTTAGGGCTAGGAATATGGTCATTATATGGGAAAGTGCAGGGGGAGTATTCGGTCTGGCCTAGGGCTATCCAATAGCATAGTAACCTTACAGAGCCAACGCAACATCCCAGCTCCGCCCCACCTTCGCGTGAGGAGGGCATCCGGGAGAATGGGCTGTACGAGGCATCACTCGCTCCTTTCCAGGCTCTTCGACTCTTTATCCTGCAGGTGCCTGCCCCCCCCGGGGGGGTCACTGATGGTCCTCGATGTAGCAGCTGAACCAACCCCGCTCATCAATGTCTTAAGGTTCCGTCTAGCTGCCTGTATTGTTAGCTCGCAAACAATGGGGAAATAGAAGCATAAAAGGGCCTTCCATCAGACGGACAAAGGTAAGCACCAAGGACATTCACAAAGCAAAGGCTTTCACGCAGACATCGGGACAACAAGCGCCAAGGAGAAGACGATCAACATGAGTGACACCGAGACAGCGAATGACACTGAGACAATGAGCGATGGAGAGATAGTTGGAACAAGACGTGTGCACATTGGGGGGAAAAGCACCCCGCGTAGATCCGAAAACCACCAACAGTCTCAATAATGTATCGATACAAGGACGAATTGATGGAGCGAGGCCTGTATATGATGCGGTATTTTGGATAGTATTCCTTGCTCCAGCTGTTATAATGACTCTAGCAGGAAACCAGGACCAAAGCTGGATCCGAACGGAAGGAGCCTTCTACACCAAGTACAGAGAAAAGTAGCTTGATACCACAATCTAGAGAGCATTGTAAGCACCCACCTCTATCTCAGACCCGTCTCAAACTTACAATCCCCCAGCAACCACGAATACATATACAAGCCGAGCCGACAGTCTTAATCACCGAGTTCGCATGCTTGAGAGCGACCTTATGGCCGCCATAAACTCGCTTCAAAGCAGATTAGACTCTGTTGAAGAGAGGAGAGACAAAGAGATGGATGAATTAAAAAGGAAAAATAAGGCATTGCAAGATGAGGTGATCTCTCTCAAAAGAGGCATCAGTGAAATGGTGGACTACGTTGATGAGAAGTTCGAAAATGCGCCAAAACCGAAGAAAATGCGCGAATATGTGTATTGAGGAGTAGTGAATTGTGCTCGAGGGTAAGGAGATATGTCTTAGAGCATGGTCGGGTGAAGGCTTCCGCAATCTGAATCAGCCCTCTTTGAGTAAATAATGTTTTGTTTCGCAAAGATAGAAAAGATAATTGTGGTTATGCTTTCGGTCCTCCATCCTATCCAATCCTAAAGAATCAATTTGCTGCTTCCATGTTTCCCTTGAACCATTTTTGACCTATGTAGATTCTACGGTCTTTGACCCTAGGGGATACGTATTTTTATCCTGACACAGAGCCCCTACAGTCTCCCATGCCAAAGTACATTATTTCTTCTGATGTCTGCTTACACACGTCAAGGCATCATGTGACTACGAAACTCCCTATAATCATAGGCCCTCCTCTTTTGTTTTTAAGTCACTCTGCATCCACTCCGTCTGTTGTCCATGTAAATATCAACATTCTAACCGTGTTCGTAGTGTAGTGCATAGGTAACTAATCTATCACCAATCTTTGTTGAATCGGGCGGGGGCGATTAGGCATACTGTCACCACCTACTCCGATGTAGCTTCGTGGTTGCCTGTCGTATTGCTCAGAAAAAGGCCAGGAGGCATATCCCTAAGGCGTTGGGTTTGTGCAGGCCTTGGTGGATGGCGAGAGCAACACACTCCGATACCATAGAAGCATCCTGCGCCTGAGACATCCCAGCACCCAGTCGGACGATGTCTGCCCTATTTCGAGAAAACGGCAAGTCCGCGTCATCCAAGGCGTAATGATACAGCCAAAGCCGAACCCTGAGGCACCGCGCCCTTAGATCTTCGTGGGAGCTCCCCGTCACGCTCAATTTCAAAGCACTTCCTAGCCATTCGAGCGCAGCTGAAATGCAGTCTCGTGACTCTCCACCAGGGTTCTCCAGCGCATGCATAGTGCTCTCCCCTATGCAAGTCCCATCTGACAGGCATTGCTGACGCACTGCCTGGCTTACCTCGCAGGAAACGAGTATTTCCACGTCACCCTGTGTCCACCACACGAAACGTTTGGACACCAGATCCTGCGATCCGTTGCAGACAGCCTCTGCTACCTCAGACAACCAATAGGCATAACCTCGAACCGTTAGCGCATTAGGAATTGTCGGTGAAAGGCGTCATCCGCAGCCCCTCTGCTGCATCATCAACGTATGCTCCTCCCTTAAGTGCTCGTCCAATGCCCCACCGTCAACTCAGCTTCCGAAGGTCATCCTGATCTGGTGTTGGCCCTCGTATTCTCCTGCGAGACCCACAGGTCTGGCGAAGCACCCTGCAACTCTCTTCGCTGCAGGCAACGGCTGCATCTCCCACTACTCAGACACCGGATCATGCGACCCGTTGCAGGCGACCGCTGCTACCTCAGACAATCAACAGACATAGCCTCGGGCCGTTAACGCGCTAGTAATCGTGGATGAAAGGCGTTATCCACATGCTCCATGCTGCATCACTAATCGACGTATGCTCCTCCTACAGGTGCTCGTTCAATAACCCACCGCCAGCTCAGCCTCCAGAGGTTATCCTGGTCTGGATACCAGGCCTCGTAATGTCCTTCCAAGACCCGCAGGTCTGACGAAAGCACCACGGCACTCTCTTCGGTGCATAGTCAGCACCTGCATCTCCCACTCGACGAATTGAGTGACCAATTGCAATGCCAACACAGACAATGCTCTTCCTTGGACAGCCTCATTACCCGTCTGCTCGAAACGCCCCAGACGTCACGGCCGACGCCTGACGGCCAGCCTAGAACATGTGCCTTACGGGCCGCCGAGCACGATGAGGGGCAATTACTCTCTAGAGCGGGCCAGTCAGTATTGTCTTCTCAGCTCATGATAGCCGCAAGCTCCCAAGGGCTGAGACGCCGAACGAAATTGGCTTGCGTTGGAGATGAGACTCCTGATCGCCCTGGCACACTGTGACACGATCTGTCCGTTGCTGGCCTGGACGGGATGGCCTGCAAAAATTCTTAGCCCAATATATAGATTATCCAAGAAGGTACGGAACAAGCCTGTGTAGAGCCAAGGGAAGAGGTGAAATAGCTTCACAATTATGAAGAATTCTCTACGGAACCGGGGGATTTGGAGTTGAAGGGAGTTCGAACAGATTGAGGAAGTCGTAGTTTAGCAGGCATAAAGAGACCTAAACCGATATGTACATTATGGTGCCATACAAAGCAACCATGAAGTCGTGGCTCAGCGGCCTGAAAGCACGTCGTATGGCAGCGATTATGCAGTTCTCCCTAAGATGTTGATTGGCTGGGCGGCGAAGGCGTTGTGAACAGGGGACTAGAATATGGATTGGGGGTGAGCAAACACGCGGTTGAGCTGACGGCTCACCCGGCTCGCGCAAGCACAGGGCGGCGCCGCTCACCCGCTCAAACGGGATGGGTGCCAGGGTGAGGTCGTCGCGCATTTTTGTCATCTTGGCAATTCTCGTTCGTCGTTGGCCAAGCTCTTCTTGCCGATTCAACAACATATCACCTCAGAAATATTTCGTCCTTAATTCCAATCCCAAACTATCTTTGCATCATCATGCCTCGTCAACGACGCGGAGCAGCAGCTCCGGCACGAAGTGCACCATCCCGTCCCCAGGCCGCGCCAGCACGGCCGAACGTGACGCCTCCGCAACAGCAAAATCGTCCGGCAACCACAGCTGCATACCCACCCGCCACTGCAAGTCAGGCTCAACCTCCGGCGACTGCACAGCAATCAAGGGGACCTGGACTCTTTGGACAGGTCAGTAAAATGATAGCTAAGATGATGGACTTGTGGGAAATTTTGGCATCAGCTAATATAATACAATCTCAGATGGCCTCTACCGCTGCGTAAGTCTTCATGCAAAGTTGATACAGAAGAGAAGCTTCGGTTTTTCGCCATGACCATCCCGAGCTCGACTGATTGTGGTGTAGTGGTGTCGCTGTAGGATCATCCATCGGACACGCCATTGGTGGCTTATTCGGAGGTGGTTCCAGTGCACCTGCGGAGAGCCAGCAAGCCAACACCGCCGCAGCAAATCCTCAAGATAACGCATACAGTCAGAACAACTGGGGTCCTCGCAGCTGTGAGGCCGACGTAAAGCAATTTACCAAGTGCTTGGATGAGAATCAAGGCAACATGCAGATCTGCGGATGGTATTTGGAACAGTTGGTACGGTCGTCCCTGGTTGCTATGCTCGCACCTGGTCGTTTTACTAATGGCGGCTTCTTTGTAGAAAGCATGCCAGGCTGCTGCCAGCCAGTATTAAATCAAGATGAGATAGGTATTCTGTCCTATCAAGCTTAGCTTTGATAAGGCATTAAGGGCATTCATTGTACATCAATTTTCCTGCACGGCCGGCTGCATAGCATTTAAGGAAAAGTGTATAAAAAAACCAATAGATCATCTACTCTCACTGAATTGCTCTCGACTTAATTTTGAATTTATCTCAAATCGGCAGGAGATGCTTTCTCAATTCCGTATACTGCACTCGTCTAGTCAATAGCAAGCTCATAACATCCCTATGCGTAAATACATTTGGATTTTTGCAGTATCTCGATTCCTCCATGCCTGTTATGGTGTGAGAGAAGTGTTTGCCCAAGCGAAAATTGCACCCGGACCAACTCAAAAGAATTGGGTTGTTAACTTAAGCGATACCTCACCAGAATGCTCAGTTGCTCAACAATACGCATAACCCTCCATGCGCAAGCTCTTGCACTTCTTAGAAAGACTTCAAAGGAAGATTTCTTCCTTTCTCTTACAGTGTGGATATCTGGTACAGCTCATAGGGTCAAGACAGCCATTGCAGCTAGCAGGCGTCATTCTGAAAAGATTTTTGGTTCTGAGCAAGCTCTTCTGTCATCGCGCCCCGGAGCTAGTGTGAGGATTTTGATCGCGGGAAGTGCATTGTGAGCGTATGAATGTCTGAGTGGTATATGGCTGCGGGGTTTTGTGGGATCTGTTCTTTAACCCTTTCGGGGCTAATTGGAATTACTCCTAGTACAGCATTGGAAGGAAACCCTGGAAGGTTTTGTTACATTTCGACCTTTAATTATCTTCATGTACACAGCTTCTAACTATGACAAGTATGGTCCTAAGGGCAGGTAAGTCATAGGATAATATAAATTAGTCTTTCTTGTCGTTGTCATCTTGATTAGGTTCGAAGTTAAGCTGCCCCGCGTTAGCATTCTACTTTGTCTTTGGATCTCGAGGAGTCAAACCTGGTTGCCGTTATAGAATTGTCTGTTGTCTCTCTCAGGCCGATGGTCTCTTAGCGTCCTAATTGTACTGCTAGGACCAGAGTTGCTCGCGCGAGTCGGTGCGTTTTCTGACCGCGATGGTCCATCCACAGGCTCTTCATGATGTGATTCTGTGTCTGCTGGAGCAGCAGCAGCACCAAAGCCCAAGATTGACCCAAGAGCACCAGTAACAAGACCCAGTCCTGAAGATACCAGACTATAGCCGGCAGAAACACCCTTCGAAATCAACCCACGGTCACCAGCTCCGTATGCACTTGTATACCCGTGAACAGGAACCATGACTAAAGTGGCACTTGGCGTGAGCCCCAAAGACTGGAAGCTTTCTTCCTCTTCCAAGATGTCGATTGTCCGGTTTGGTAGAGGCGTTAGGATTTGCTTGAATGTGTATGGCGTATCGCCATCTACCCTTAAGCGGTCGACCCAGGGTCTTACGGACTCTCGTAGGGTTTCGTGTGCTGAGAACCGGGAGCGGACGGTGCTGCCATCTAGGAGACGAACTTGGATAGCACATTCTATTGGTTGACTGGAGACCTTGAGAGGAGCCGAACGTGGAGGTTTTGCTTGAGGCGCTTTTGCCTCTAACAACTCATTCACTGCATCCCTCGCGGCTTGCTTCCGTAATTCCTCCATTGCTTTCCGTTCAGCTTTGTCATTTTCTATCTGCTTCAAAATTCGCTCTCTCTCCAGCTGTGCCTCAATCTGGTGCTTCTTAAGCTGTCGAGAATATTTGAGATGTTTAGCCTTCTCGGGATTCTTGGAAGCTTCTGCATTCTGGGCGGCCTCCTTCGCTTTGCGTCGTGCTTCAGCTTTCTCTACTCGTGCTTGCTTTTCTGCAGCATCTTGAGCTTCTTTCTGGCGTTCGAGTCGGGTTCCTCGCTCCGTTAGCATTTCTTGCATTGCCGAGGACTGGGCGGTGACAGGAGTCTGTCCGGCCGCTGGAGGCGTAACTGGAGGTGAATCTGAGGCAGGCAAAGCAGATGCAGCCCTTGTACTTGAGCTGGGCTGTGATGGAGATACTTGTACATGCGGAAGTACTTCTGCAGGTACAGATTCTGGAACGGCCCTAGGTTGCGGGATAGCTACAGCTTCAGGAGCAGTTGTTCCTTCACGAATAATTCTAGGTTCAGGGGTAGCTTTAGGTTCTGGAGCAGCTTCCAGCACAGCCTTCAGTTTTCCACAGAATTCATCTTTGCTTATGCCGGCAGTAAGATATGCTTTGAGTTGGCCATTACTATCCGCCCCGAAGTTGTTAATGAAGTACGGGTTCAAAGACATATCCAAAAGACATACTAGATTGCTACCACAGTCGGAAATTTGGCAATAGGACAAAACGCTGACAGGAAGCCGGCTTCTTGGGAGCCAGCTTGCATGCCCAGTAGAACTGCGCGAGATTCTAATAATTGCTTGACCTGAACAGCAGATGTTAGTACTGAACGCTATTCCTAGTAGGTAGAGGCATACACTATCATCCTCCAGAAACTCGACCTCCCATATTGTGCTCTCTTCTCCACCATCTAGTTTGGCGGAGTCAGTGACCTTCTAAAGCAAGCTGCTAGGGATATTTCTGCACCTCGAACAAAACATGTCACCACCTTCGAGTCCCGTATAGCAACAGCTACTCCAGCCTGTAAATCACCTTCGAAGAACATCGTGAAGACTATTGTTGTAGGATGTTACAGAACGCTGCAGACAGAGGTGGTCTTACGGCACTGCGTATATGGCCTCTAAAGTATGACGTAGCGAAGTCTTCTATCGATTTCAGTTGGTCCTGGATTCGAAAGTCCGAACATCCGCTGTGATGCAAACAATGAATGTAACGACCCGTTACCTACGACAATTGAGACCTCAGGGTCTTGAGCGGGCACGACAGCAGCTCCTTCCGGGTATAAGGAGTAGCCGGCCATGTGCAAAATGCACGCAAAACTCTCTACGACAACGAAGATTTGCGCACTCGCCAACAGATGAACCTAACTTCTCTTCTATAGTCGATAACCCACCGCAGTTAGTAAAGACAGGGAGACGGCATGGTCCCGGTATAATAATACTAGGTGCTTGCGTCCTCTCCTCCAATTGGCTCACCGGAACCTTACTGATACCGTCCCGGATATCCAGCCGTAATCCCCATAACAGCCTTCGCGCTTGGCACCTGGCAAGTTCAGCGGCTGGACTGGAAAACAAAACTAATGGCCAAGCTCGAAGACCGCCTGGTTCGAGACCCGCTCCCACTCCCTCCCCAAGTAAACCCCGACGCAATATCGGAATTTGACTATCGTCGCGTCTACGCTACAGGCCGCCTCCGGCACGACCAAGAAATGCTCATCGGTCCTAGGCTGCGAGACGGCGAGAACGGGTATCTTGTTGTGACACCCCTTGAGCGAGAGGGGAGTGCCAGTACGATATTGGTTAACAGAGGGTGGATCCAGAAGAGAATGAAGAGGCAGCAAGATCGAAAGGAAGGGCTTGTGGAAGGGGAAGTGAAGGTCGAGGGACTCTTGAGGGAGCCATGGAAGAAGAATATGTTTACTCCTGATAATAAACCAGAGTTGGGAGAGTTTTATTTTCCGGATGTAAGGCAGATGGCAAAGTTGACGGGGAGTCAGCCGGTTTGGATCGAGGAGACGATGGAGCCGGACCTACTAAAGGCTTATGATAGAGAGGCAAAGGGGATTCCTATAGGGCGAGCGGCGGAGGTCAATCTCAGAAACAACCACACGCAGTATATCTTCACCTGGTAAGTTCAATCCCCTGTGGTGGTATTGCACCTGAGCTACCGCAGACGCATCCTCATTCCGCTGTTTTGCTGTATCATTATCTTAAATCAGGGCAACCTAACCCACTCGTAATTGACAGGTACGCCTTATCCCTAGCCACCTCAGTAATGCTGTGGATGGTAGTCCGAAAACCGCCAGCCGACATAGCCCGACGAGTAAGACAAAATAAGGAATGGAATTAAGCATGATGTGCTTCCCATTCCCGCTCCCATTGACAGCAGTAACTTGGAGAAATCCACTATCACTCATCTCTCTTCATCCCCTTCGTCCATGTCATTTAACCGCCGTGCCTTCCGCCCAGTCATTTTCACCTGGGTCATTCTAATGTCCTGTAACATCTCTCTGGGTAGATACTTTTGTGCAAGGGAAAATGGCGTAGTTGTGGCGTTCACTTGCCGTTGTCTTCATATTCGTTAGTCGTTAGCACTTCAAGGGGGTGCGTAACCATGTCACGGATTTCTCTGTATTTTAACTCACCTCTTCATTAAAGTCAGCATGTCCGACTCATCGATCGTCTTGCGATGTGCGTGTTTAGCGTAGGCACCAAGGTCCTCGCTGACTTGCTCGAAGAACCAGTCTGAGGCTTGCACAATAGCTGCGAGTGCTTCTTTGGTGATGGCTGATTTCCCACCACCGCTGGCCTTTGCAAAATTTGAAGCAAGTTTCTTGACAACCTGTTGCGGTAGCGATGGGTAGGGAATACCATGCCGAGAGATTTTAGGCGCCTTCTTGATCTTTAAACGGCGTTTCTTGGTCTTGTGAGCCGTTTCAGGAACAGGGCTAGGTCCCCTAATATACTGAGGCTGCAATGATACATCCAAGTCTACCTCCGGCTCTTGCTCCATTTCAACATTCTCGCCCTCGCCTTCAGATAAAACAGAAGCCTCACTAGCCTCTCTACTCCTCTGAGGGAACGAGAAGACGAATGTGGAGTCGTCTTGTTCTTCCGGCACCGCGGCTGGAATGATGTCGCTCTGCCTTCGGGAAGCCTCATCAATGAAGACCTGTCGCAAGTCTTGGGTGATGTCACTAGAATAATGTCAGAGCATATAGTACCTGTTTAAGGGATTAAAACTGACCCTTGGTCCTCAGGCTCCTCCCTAGCATCCTCTTCTTCGTAGTCGTCGAAGTCAGGCCGTACAACGCTCTCCTCCGCGCCATCCTCTGAGAATGCTCCTAGACCGAGCTCATTCAAGTCTGCGAATCGGTCACTTAGTCGAATGCTCCCAAAACTACTTCGAGAGAGCCTAGTCCCTTGTCTGTTAAAATCAACTCTTCGCGGTAGCTCCACAGATCGTTGGGTAAAGTTTCCCTCGTCAAAAGGTAGCGACGAGAGCCGCGGCGGATGCAAGTGATAACTGTCGTCATCTTCGTCGTAGTCCAATGGCAAAGAAAGGCGCGGAGCCGGAGGGTCCGGGCCGATATCGAGGTCATCTTTAGGCAGCGTCGAACGTCGTTCGGATTGCGGTTGCTGTGGCGATGGCTCGATTGGCATCGATATAGGAGCTAGAACCTTACTGAGTGCTCTTAAGTTATCGCGAGGAGAAAGTCTTGTGGCACGACCACTCCTCCGCCTATTCCCCGGGATTACACCAACTGCTCGGCGTTGTTGATGTGCTCGAACGGCATGAGGTGTGGTGGGAGCTGCTCGCCGACTAGGCAATGGCCTCAGCGCCCCAACTCCACCAGGCGTCTGTCCTTGACCCGATGGCGTCCGTCGAGTGGATCGGTGTGTGGAGGGTGGGCCAGCACTAGATGCTCTTTGTTGGGGAGTTGTGGGCTTCTGGATGACACCAGCAAGTCTTTGGAGCTATTGCAAACGCGTTAGGTGGTGATCTATAGGAATCCAATACAACTTCCGAAACTGACATTTGCATAAGGTGTCTCTTGGGCGGCAGCGGCCAATGCTTCATTCGCAGTGGAGTTGCGTGGTGTGACTCTCGGCCTCGACGGCGAGACATTGGCACTGCCAGTGCCTATACCGGCATTCGCTGTTTCTGTAGGGTTGGGCTGGATAGAGCTCCGCCGTAGTGCGCCCGACCTTCGTGACATGCTCTCGAGTTGAGGAATACACAGGAAGGATTTCGCGATGTCTGGAGGGGGGTTTCGCGTTGCATGCAAGTAAACAGATGAGCCACGCTAAACCCGCTTCGGTTTCATGTTCTTGGCTCTCGGAAGCTGCCGAATATTTGTCCGGGTTTCGACAGACCGTCTTTTTTTGCCGGGCCACAACACCAAAATCCGCAGAATGGCGTATCTGCACAAAAAGCTTGCAGCGGCGTCCAAGACCGACGCAGAGGGGCCAAACCTTGTCGAACGGGAGATTCATAAGCAGAGAGCCGAAAAGTTGAAGAGGAAGCACAGTGCCGAGCCAGAGACCACACACGATCAGCCAAAGAGCTCGTACACCGACCAAGTTCGTGCCTGTAATGAGCCAGGCACAATTGAGGCAAAGCTCCCAAAGCTCCCAAAGCGCAAGAGGACGAAGCACGGTAATGGCAATGACAAGGAACGTCCGAATTTAGAGGCAGACAGAGTTGCGACAGAGCCCCCTAGGCGCAAGAAGGCGAAGCACCGGAGGGCTAATAATAATGGGCATGTGGCTGTAGAAACAGGCAAAACTGTAAAGAAGTTCAAAAATGGCAATGGCAATGGCAATGGAGATATGGATGCGGGAGTAGAGGAAGTGGTGGTAGCGGTTCCACAGGGCAAGAAACCAAAGCTCGACAAGTCCAAGACGAAACCTCCGAAGAGCAAGAAGGAAAAGCCCAACAAAATCGATGAAAAAGCGGATTTGGATTCAGAGACTAGCATAGATCCTGCTTTTGGTAAAATGGACAACCGTCTTCTCGCAGACTATGTAGCGCAACGTATCCGTAGGTTTAATGGAGACTTAAGCTTGGTGGAATTTGAGGATAAACACATTCCAGGTCAGTAAAGCTCAGCAAAACTTCGTGAACATCACAAGATTAACTAATCTGAGTCGCCGGAACGTAGAGAAATCATTCACGGATACGTCGGCCTTCACCAAGGTACGAACACTAGGAAATTTACCTTCCTTTCTCGAGCACTGTATGTTCTAATATCCTCTCCCACTCGTGGATGTGTGTTTTTGATATCAATTCGCAGTTGTCGTTGCGCCGGAGAGCCTCGGAAATTTGCCCAAGACACCAGGCTGCCCGCACACCCTTGTGGTTACTGCTTCTGGGGCGCGAGCTACTGATCTCGTTAGGTGTGCAGTGCAGTTTCTTGGGCTCATCTGGTCACGACTGATATAATGGGAGCAGGGTCTTGCGGAATTCGCGAACGAACCTAACTTACGGGAGTATTGCGAAGTTATTTGCCAAGCACATTAAGCTACAGGTAGCGGTTGCTCATTGCCGGAAGACAAGGTAAGACTATACCCAGAGTGCCACGAACGTAGAACTAGCTAAGAAGTTTTAGGATGTGCATTGGTGTCGGTACTCCAGTGCGCATAATCGATCTTCTAGATGCTGGTATTTGATTCTTTATGCTTATACGGTTTGTAATAATATATGGTGCTGATGCTCTAAGTTACAGGTGCTTTGTCTTTGGAAAAACTCGAGAGGATCGTTATAGATTGTTCTCACTTCGACGAAAAGAAACGGAGCATTCTCGACATGAAGGAAACATTAGATCCTTTGGTTGAGCTCCTAGGCCGGCTAGAACTTAAAGGACGCTACACAATTTCAGCGAATAAAGTTGACCTGCTAATGTACTAGAATGAAAGGGCCTGCCGCTTGGACTTGCCACCATTCTGTAGGCTCGCCACACAGACATTCTAGCTTTATGGTATTTGACGATAAAATGTGAGGCAGACAGGACCAGACAGTGGGCAGATACCCTTTCGGCGTACTGGGGCATTTTCATAGATATGTGACTTTTCTATCATTGATAGCAGTTGTATCTCGCTTGTAGTTACAATGCCGTGCCCTAGTTCTTGCCCTACCAGGTGAAGGATTCGGGATATGTATTCCCGTCGCAGCCTTTCCTTAAACACTCCTTTCCGGTCCTTCCATACTACCCCAAACACGGAAGTAACGCGCTTTCACTTCCGTATGTCATTTTCGCTTAGGCGAAGTTGAATATATCAGACTCGCAATCCTCGTGGTCTCGTCTATTGACTACATCAACTGCATCTTCTCACTCTTTCGAAGGTGTTCAATTCCTAACAGTGGCCGTAGCATCACCTCCACCTCTCCTTTTCGTCCTCACAATTCATCTCCCTGTCGACCTTGTCACTCTTTTCTTGCTCGACAGGCTCAAGATGAAACTCACAACATTCGTTTGGTTCACGGCATTTGTGGCCGCTATCAAAGGCGTCAATGGAGGAGGAGGGTTTAGCTCTGCTCCAGGTAATGTGGTAGCCTCCTAAAAGTTTTGTGGTGTGCCGCGTAAAGGTAAAAGCTGACAGTCTTTGTGAATTACAGCTTGCGTTTCGAACTGCTGGGAGAACTCCAAGTACGTCACGGAATGCAAGAAAGACCATAGCTGTTATTGCAACGACACGGACTTCCAAAATGTAAGTTTCGATAGTCTTTCATGCCTTACCCAAGTTTTTATAGTTTGTTTTGCTTGAACTTTTCAATTTATTCACTCATTTTTTCTAACGACCTCTAGGCTGTCCATCAATGTCTTTACTCGCAGTGCCCTACGGCCCATTTTGGGCCAGCTCTTCACCACGCCCTTTCCGCTTGCATCAGCTTTGCACCAGACGCTCCCGGTATTCCTCAGCTTATCCGACGCCGTCATCATCTCCGCAAACGCGATCCTCACCCTGCTTATCTCTCCGGGTCCGTTGCTGCACTCCCCACGAAAACTGGAAATGCCTACGGCAGCGTTTCCGCGCAAGGCCATACCCGGACCACACGAGGCGCGTTCCGCGGCTCCGATTTCATGACTGCACACCCTAAAACTACTGTGATCTACGGACCAAACTGTGAAACAACGTACATGGTTACCGTCGTAGCGACCTCAGTTCCGACCGATGTAGCAGCGCTAGTCGAATCGGCTTTGTCGACAACTGGTTACTAATTACGATACATCTCTGGGATCTCTCTGCATAAGACACTGAATGTCTCTTATTTTGCTATCGTACTGCGAACTTGGGAGCTTCATGTCCGTTGCTCAGCAATTCATTCCATTCTTCCATTAACGTTAGCCAACTCCACAACCTTTCGCCAGTCTTCCGCAACCGCGGCTTTGCAGGGCGATATGAAAACAGGTGGGTATCTCAATTCTTAGCGGGCGGCGAGGGAACTGGATGGATATTGCTCTCTTGCATTTCGCTATTTTCAGATTTGCTTCGTTCGACTGCTTTCTTAAAGCTTCATTTTTGACTCTCAAGCTATACGTGAATGATTTCTTTTGTCACCGTCGCGCAAACAAGCAATATGAGGTTGCGGGAGTGGCTATATGCTCTCTCATTCTCTGTCAAATTCACCCGAGAGAATACCCCGCAAGGCATCTTTCCCCAACAGGGTGGATATGGAAAGGGAATGTACAAAATTCAGTACGGCGCCACGTACGTAGTCCAAGCTAAGAGCTTTAACTGCGTCTCAAAGTTACAGAATTATCGCTGTAGTTCCCGTCACGAGATGTTTAGACGTCTGTAATAGTTCAAATCGTTACCCGCAGGTAAATATACGGCACTCTAGTAGCTGGACAAGCGCAGAAATTTTTCTGGCCAAAGGCGGTAAGCGCCGATAATCGAAATCTCCACAGAAACATTTCTGGCGAAAATAAAATTTGGTGATTCCACTGCAACACCAAGCACAACCTTTTTGGGAAATGGATTTTGTTGCCGCCACGACCTATTAGGGCCCCAAAGCCATGGGCTCCTCAAAGCCTCCCCAAGACCATGCGGACCGCAAAGACAGGAAGCGCAAGCGTGACAAAGAAGTCATTGCTGAACAATTACCTGGCGATGAAGGTGAAGTGGGGCCAGCAACCAGCAAGCTGAAGGATGATAAACAAATTCGGAAAAAGATCAAGCTAGCTAAGAAGTTTGAGAAGGAGGCCAAGAAAGCTGAAAAGAAGAAGGCTAAGGGAGCCAAGGAGGCCATGGATAATACAGCTACGAATGTGGTTGAAGAGCCAGCGACTGATCTTGTTTTTGGGGAGGGGAAGGTTAAGAGGGCTACAAAGGAGTCAAGCGAGGAGGCAAAGCGGATATTGAAGGAAAAGCGGAAATTAGAGAAGACGGCGAGGAAGGAGGCAAAGAAAGAGGCTAAGAAGAATGGAACAACGGTTCCTACTGTTACTGTCAGTGCTGCTCAAGCTGTTAAGGCGGAGAAGAAGGATAGGAAGGGAAAGAGGAGCGGTCAGATTCCTAAACGCGGGAAGAAAGGCTTGGATAAGGAGATGGCTACCGCGTCTTTGGTGAATGGGGATGCTGAGCTGGGGGCTAAGAAGGTAGTGAACGGCGGGGAGGACACGAATGGTCAGGAGCTTGAGGGCGCTTGGAAGGAACAGAGGTTTATTGTCTTTATTGGTATTTTCCACCCCTTATAGTATCTACTCTATTGCATACTCACAAGCCTAGGAAACCTTCCCTATACCGCAACCACGGAGTCAATAGCTACTCACTTCGCCTCCGTCCACCCAGACTCCATCAGGCACTCAACACACATAGACGAGCCGACTAAGTCCAGAGGTTTTGCTTTTTTGGAATTCGACAACTACGATCGTATGGAGACGGTCTTGAAGCTGTTTCATCACTCTATGTTTGACGATGGAATCAGCCCTGGGAGGAAGATCAATGTCGAATTAACGTACGTATTGTGTTCCTATGGCTTGGCATTCTGCCAATGTTGGGTTGTAAGGGTAAGATGGCTAACAGAGTCGGATACAGGGCTGGTGGTGGAGGCTCGAAGAGTAAAGAGCGAAAGACAAAGATCCAAGGGAAGAACGAGAAACTCAACAAAGAGAGGAAACGGAGAAGTGAGGAGGAGGCTAAGGCAAAAGCGGAGAAACGGCTAGACGGCACTGGAGGTATGGGGAACATACATCCTAGCCGGATGGGGAGAGTTCCTGGATCATAAAGCAATCCGAGCTCGGTGTTTCAATTTTGTTTTTCTGTACGATACGAGACAACATGGCTGGGAAGGATTAGACGTTCTGGCCCTACTGGATAAATACTCCAGGAGCCTGTCCCCTTGATTGGCTATTGCTTCAGTGCATTATCTACAAAACAGAAATGACGCGACGAACTCCTGGTTGTTTGAAGGAACTAGATAAGAAACCTCTGAGGAACTAAAATGTAGAGGGAGAATGGAATGATCGTTCACATCGGGATGCAGTGTCGTCATACCAGGTGAAAAGGCTGTTGATCATCACTGGTCTAGTAATTAAAGATCGCTTGTGCTAGCAGCGTCCAACCATTCAATGATCCGGTCGCTGTTGGTCCATTCCGCATGATGTCCAAAATCCCAAGTAGTATTTTACCATTGCTGGGAGAAACTTCAACACCTACCCCTTCAACCCCAACCCCTTATAGCGTCATACCACTAAAACATCCTCCCTAAGTATTGTTCAGAAAGCCGCTCCATGCAACCAAATCTAGATGATGATGCAGCTTTTTTTAGGCTTTTGCTTGTTGACGGGTCTAGGACTCAATACAGCTCTATATCGAAGTTTAGTTAGCATAGGCTTGTAGCTCATATTTAGTAGTTTCCATACCGTATGGCCTCATCGAAAACACTCTTTAAATTTCTTTGGGTGAGCGCTGAGCACTCCAGGTATTTCGTAGCCTTGATATCTTTGGATACCTGAATGGCTTGTTCATACGATACCGGCTCCATCTTCTTGCTTCGAAGGTTTTCCAGTGTCGCAGGATCCTCTCTCAAATCTAACTTTGTGCCGACAAGGATGATTGGCACGTTGGGCGCATGATGTTCGATCTCAGGATACCACTACCAGAGATCGCTATTAGCCATTTGAATAATAAATCACCCCTGCAGGTCCGCTCCTGCTCTTACCTTTGCCTTCACGTTATCAAACGATGGAGGGCTGACAATCGAGAAACAGATGAGAAAGACATCGGTCTGTGGATATGATAGGGGTCGAAGACGATCGTAGTCCTCCTGCCCAGCAGTATCCCATAACCCTAGACTAATCGGTTTGCCATCGACCATTACACTAGCGGAGTAGTTGTCGAATCTTAGGTTCTCATTGTTAGTGCTTAGAATAACGCTGTTGACTCATCCGTCACTTACACCGTGGGAATGTATTCGCCAGGAAACGCATTGGTCGTATATGATATGAGGAGGCATGTCTAGATCCAATATAAGTACTGAGTTATTCCATGTCCTATAGGGTTGATCACTTACTTTACCAACAGCTCCGTCTCCTGTCACCACGCACTACAAGATCTCGTTAGCCCACTGTGTCGCAACCCGTTGAGGAAGATGCGATGCTTACTTTCAGCGATTGTGTTGCTGGTTGTGCAGCCATACTTAACTGCTTGATGACGCTTGCGATCGAATGTATAAATATGTCCTGCAGGTGTGATGTTGGTTAACGGGCGGGAGGCTGCAGCGGGTTGGGGGGTGGGGAGTGTTCGAGAAATTAATGGCAATTAGGAGGCTCGGAGCTTTGACCCTGACCCTAGCAAATACGCACCTGCTTGTATCGAGGACGGATGGGGATCGATGTTACTGATCCAGGAAGGATGCGTTACAGCTCTAGCGTCGGTACTGAGTGCGATTCACGAAAGAGCAACGATATCGATTCCCTCGGTGCAGAGTAGGTTCTGGTTTGGAAAAATTCGAAGGGACGCGGCACTTGAGCAAACTAACAAAGGGGTCCGTTCGTGGCTGGCGCAGGCAAAATGGTAGATAAGGCGTGGGGGGGGGGGTTGAAATCGAGCAGGTGGTAAACGAATTTACTCAATGATGGGCGAATATATGTATCCTACGAGGATTGAGGGCCTGATGTTTTTATAGATAGAGTAGCTCGAGAGATGTAACGGGGCGTCTCAACCTGTCAATCGACTGCGGTGGAAGGCTTCGTCCGAAAGGGGAAAGGCCGCAACGCTTTGTAGTTTGGGGCGGCTATCGCTAGGTATCAGATATTGAGCAGTCGAATCGACTGCCAAATCTCGATGAGTTTACAAACGAAACGTCGAGATCCATCAATCAATCCATCAGCTCTCCCGCCCACAGCATATGCTGTGCCATAAGCTGAGTAGTGCCACCCTGCTACATCATTCTACCGTCCGATCATTTCTGCCCTTTTGCGACTTCCTTCCTATCAACTGCGAGCGCATAATGCGGCCGCGCGACTGGGAGACATTTGAAACCTTTGTGAGGCGTTTTACAAGCGAAAGCCCTTCTCTCGCCAGAGCCGTGCACAGCATATACGCCATGCAACATCTCTGTAGATCCTAACGGAGCCCGTTGACAGGGCCCAGGACCATACGGGTAGCCCGTCTTGCCAGGTCGCAGGCGTGTTGTACCCAGGTAACAGGGCCTGCTGCTGCACGTCTTACTATGGGGCAAGCTCAGCTGCTCACTATGACGAGAGT
Source organism: Nothomitra cinnamomea (assembly GCA_022345685.2). Lineage (NCBI taxonomy): Eukaryota > Fungi > Ascomycota > Geoglossomycetes > Nothomitra > Nothomitra cinnamomea. The sequence goes on along the minus strand of JAJDMX020000109.1, from coordinate 48,674 downwards.
CAGGCGCGTTCAATATATCTAAAACGTCACTTCGACAACGAAGAGTGAGACTATTTCGATTCTGGGTCAGCCTGAACATATTCTCGATTGGAAATTTCTTTCATTCAAGAGCTCCGGAAGGATATAAGCAGGCCTCCGGCATTGCACATGCGCGTGTGGCGATACAGTTCGTCCCAAGTGGTTAAAAAGGCATAACGCCGTGTGAGTTTCGAGTTACTATGCCTGGCTTACAATTAAATAGAAATATACTCAGTACCGTCCGATATCTGATATGGAAATTGGCTTGACGTGACTAGCGAAAGCGTGATGACAAATTACTAGAGTTCAGGAGATTACCACACTCGACGAGAGAGGAAAATTCCAACCATAGGGTGACGCAGCCAGAATACAAAGTCATATGCCACTGAATTGATATTGAGGACAAGGTCCAGGAAAGGAATAACCGACGAGGCTCTCTCAACCGACACGGTAAAGCAAGCGAGGCCAGCTTATCCACCTGGCTGGATATGCACAATAGATTGTCAGTACCAGGCTAAGCCACAGTCGTCTTGCGAATACACAAGTGCGAACCACATCGCAGGTGTCTAGCTCCAACTCCGCGCCGATCTTAGTCCGTCTCATTTCAAGAAAAGCTCTTCTTCTCTTTCGTCGTTGTCGTACCGTCGAGATGAATGAGGATCTCCCAATCCGGGGTTCGCAAGGACCCAATTCCGGCCTGCCAGCCAACGGAAACGGCCCTCCCGCCCCCAATGGCTCTACTATTCCAACAGAAGAGCCTGCTGCCTCCAATGCACCTCCAAGTCTCCCTGACGATGCCACGCGCGTGGTGGAAGAAGTTCTACAGTCTGATGTAGGTCGTTGGTCGTACCGGTACAGTAGACCTTTCCGCGAGTTGCGCTGACGTAGTTATCAGATAGGAGTCTCTACACTACTGAATCGATTGAAGCAGAGTATTGTTTCTGCCCGAGTAAGGACACTCTTCCTCGAATCCCACGATTGTATACTAATGCAATCGCAGGACTTTGCAACCTTTCTCAAGAAGCGGTCGAGTCTCGAGGAGGAGCATGCCTTGGGTCTCCGGAAGCTTTGCAAGACAACCCACGAAACTTTAAGGCGACCTGACGGAAGGCAAGGGTCATATCTACAGCAGTTTGAAGAGGTGACTCGGATCCATGATCGGATAGCGGAAAATGGCCTCCAATTTGCATTGTCCTTGCACCAGATGCACGAGGACCTTCTGGAGCTCGCTACGAATATGGAGCGAGGACGGAAGCATTGGAAGCAGACGGGAATGGCTGCGGAAAAGCGAGTTCAGGATGCAGAAGCATTAATGGACAAGGCAAAAGCAAAATACGACTCCTTGGCCGAGGACTATGATCGTGCGCGTACTGGAGACAGGCAATCCGGGAGAGTCTTTGGGTTAAAAGGACCGAAGTCTGCAGCTCAGCACGAGGAAGATCTCCATAGGAAGCTTCAGGTAGCAGATGCGGATTACGCCTCAAAGGTGAAGACGGCCAGTGCGCAGCGTCAAGAGCTTGTCAGTACTTTAAGGCCCCAAGCTATACGAAACCTAGAAGACCTCATTAAGGAATGCGACTCTGGGTTGACCCTACAGTTGCAGAAATTTGGTAAGCTAGATAGCTTAGAATACCACAAAATTTTTTTTTTCAACTTTTCACTATCTTGACTAATAGTCACTAATAGCATCTTTCAACGAGAAACTCCTTCTCAGCAATGGGTTGACCATCAGCCCCATTAAGGGCTCTGCTGGTTCAAGCCTTGATGCGCGTAGCTTGCGTGATGTGGTACATCAGATAGACAACGAAAAGGATCTCCGGAGTCATATCATGAGCTTTTCTTCTAAGGTTCAGCCAAAGATGGCAGAGATCAAATACGAGCGCCATCCAGTAGGTCATTTCCTCCGCATTTGCAAAAAGCTGCATGACTAAACCTGTTTATAGAGTCTTGCTCCCCATCAACAAACGCCGCAGCAACACCAGCGCCAAGCATCCCAACCATTTGTATCTCAGCCACCGGCATCCTTTCTTATGCAAGCGCCCCAAATGCAGGCATCCCAAATTCAAGCACACCAACAGCAACCGCCGCCTTCAAACATGCAAAGTTACGCTCCCCAAGCCCCTGCTGGCCTTCAACCTTTCGTAGAAAGAGAGCCTGCACATCTGGGCCCGTCGATGCCTCTCTCACAGCATCAGTATCCGCCGCCTGGCATGTCAGGACCGCCCCAGTTAGCCGCACCGCCTCAATTTGCACCCATGTCGCTCGGTTCACCTCAGAGCTACTCTCCCGTTTCAGCGCACCCACCACCCGGCTCATCGTTCTTCAACGATTTACCTCCTTTACGCCCGGTCTTCGGTGTTTCTCTTCAGGCCCTATTCGAAAGAGATGGTTCAGCAGTGCCGATGGTAGTATATCAATGCATCCAAGCTGTTGATCTCTATGGATTGGAAGTAGAGGGGATCTATCGACTTTCGGGAACGACTTCACACGTGCAAAAGATCAAGGCCATGTTTGATCATGGTAAGTTTGTGACATTATGGTATCCAGGATATAGTATGATTAATATATATTAGATGCGTCACAAGTCGATTTCCGGAACCCAGAGCATTTCTTCCATGACGTGAACAGTGTAGCTGGTGTCTTGAAGCAGTTCTTCAGAGATCTTCCAGATCCACTGTTGACTGCAGAGCACTACGCCGAATTCATAGCCGCAGCAAGTAAGTCACTCCAGATCCTTATCTTTTAGTCAAATTCTTATAGAAAATAGAGGTTGAGGATGACATTGTTCGTCGAGATTCACTGCATGCTCGCATTAATAGTCTTCCAGACGCAAACTATGCAACCTTACGCGCATTGGCTCTGGTTCGCTCCCAGGCGCCCCTTAATTACGGAGTCTATCATTAACACTTTCAATAGCACTTAAACCGCGTTCAAGAGCGATCTAGCATCAACCGGATGAATTCCGGAAACCTTGCAATTTGCTTTGGGTACGCTGTGCCAGCATAAACCGAGCAGAATTCGAACTAACATACGTCGTAGACCAACCCTAATGGGCTCTAATAGCGGCCCCAACATCGCCGACGCTGGCTTCCAAGTCCGTGTCATCGATACGATCTTACAAAACACATTCCAGATCTTTGACGACGACTAAACAATTGATTGAAATCTCTCTTCCTTCATATTTTTTTGGTTTTTACAAAAGCTTGGCGTTCTCTCAGCCCTAATGCTGTGACGCTTTCATAGCTACATTTGTATCCTATGTATAACAATGAGATGCTGGCACACTCCGTTACAACCAGTGAAAACCTAACTTAGCGGATGGTGTCATATAAAAGCCCGTCCAATCTACCCCGTAGCACACCTGTGGTCAAAACATTGGCTGTTGAACCCTAACCTACCCGTAGAAAACAATCTACGGCACTGTACAAGTTCTATGAGCTTTTTCACGTCAACGTATACGTAGCTTCTACATGGCTGCGCTATAATGTATTGCGATATCATGTTTATTAGCAATGAAACGTGGTTTGAGTCAGATTTATATATATTGTCTCCTTTTGTTTCATGGAAACATTGCTTGGCTAGAGGGAAGAGCAGGGAGTTTTGGCCTGAAACCCCGACGCAATCTTTGTTAGATGTGTTGATATCTTGATTTATTGTTTCATTATTTGTAATGTCGCAGTAAGAAACGGAGATATTGAAAAGACGAACGCTAGTCTTCCTTCCAAGGCTATTAGTTACGTGAGGCTGCACAGTAGGAAGCGGGTCTACTCTTGCAGATTGACTTTCTTAAAGTTTAATTAACACAGAATGATTTCTTAAGGGAAAGGTCATGTTCTGTTCTCCATGACTAAGCACCCGAAGGAAGGGTGAAAAGCTGGGGCTACATATATTCGTATACTTCTCACAACAGATGTTCTATACGGAGCACTCTCAGAATGCCTCGTGTCATAAGAAAACCTCTTCGCTGTGGATGACTATGAACAAAATTCGCGATAAACAACAATCAAAGCCGTTGACCCTTCTATCTCGATAACAATATAATCTACCGTACGCTAGACTGATGTGAGTTGCACTTCCTAGCTCTAAAAAGCGTAAGACTGAGGCTCGTGTCGTTTTCGCCGACATTAGGGGTCGGCTCGGACAGAATCTCCCAGCGCCGCAGCTGGAAGGGAAGAAGTTTATCTCGCTGCGAGACGTAGAGGTCGTTTCCGAGACCCTCTTGATATCCGAATAGGTAACGAAGCCGGGCGTCGTGTGGTTTCTCCTTTGAGAATTTTAAGCATTGGACTCGAGCGTCCTCACCGATTTCTGAGAGTAATACGTTAGAGAGGCCTTACGTGTACTATCGAAGGAATCTGCAACTTACCATCGACAAGATATATCGCCACATCGAACGCGTACTCCGAAACAACATCATCCCTTTGAACATGTTCATTCTGTAGCAGGGCGCAGATTGAGACTAAAAGGCGTGCCTGGTCCCAAGCGCCTGTTTTACTGCCTTGAAACATGTTCCTGTGGATAACGACCAGTCGGAGAAACATGACCATCCTTTACCCTGTTAGTGTTTGACTAGTGATGATACAGCAAGATGCTCACCATGGCCGGATTTCATTGAAACGCTCTACCCCAAGCTGACGTTGAGCACCCAAATCACTTTGCGAAGTTCGGCCAGTATCTGTACCTCGAAGAGAAATATAGTAAACAAGGCTATTCAGTTTGTCGACTAGAATTGGTGCGATTGTTGGCACACCAATGGCTGGGATACTGAACGATGTATTCTCTATCACCGACATAAGCTGTCGAGCTGATGATTCGCTAGGATCTTGGCACTGAGTGGGATGGAAAGTGGACGCTGGGGAAGTCCTCGAAAATGGTATGGAATTAAGGAGCTGCTCCTCCGCGTGCTCGCGAATCTGTAAATGTCAGAATTTGTAGCGTAGAAAAATTAAAAATGGCAAGACTTGCATGTCGTGCAACATCATCATCCAGGGCTGATACTAGATCAGCCCATGCGAAGTTCTGGTGTTGTATTGGCGAGCTGATGGCATGGAAGAACGATGTTGTTACAGTAATTTGACCAATTGGCCTGTCGCATGGCACACCCGTCTTTTCGGAGTTGAATATTAATTGCAATTTGATTTGGCAGAACGGCAGCGAGAATTCGTCGGCTATTTGCAAGACTTTTGTGACTTGAACCTCGGGATCCATCTCAGAAAGATCTTTTGTCATTAGCCAGGAGAATAACCTTAGAATAGGAGGAACATACCATTGCTGTCGCTCCCTTCAAGTAGTCGATCCATGATTTGTCTTAGTCTCCAGCTGCCGTCAGATGGTGGCCTTGTAAGGGGAAGAATAAGGCAATCGTGTAGAAGGCGGGTTTGGTGCACAATATAATCCCTTAAAGTCGAAGTTAGTGGCTGACCGGCAAGAAGACTATCGAGTAGCTCCTGGCTATCATTTCTCGTTTTGGTCGAAGCTCGTTCAATCGCGCGACGTATAACAGAGAGCGTTTCCCCAGGATTTTGGACGACAAAACGCCGTTGCTCAAGGGAAAAGTGATATGCGTCCTGGAGAGGTCAGTTAAAAACCAAGTCTAAAGCGATAGGAAAATGGACACGTACGTAGTCTATAGACGTAGGCTGTTCTAATTTGTTGTAGAAAAGTAATTCTAAAGTCTCTGCTCCGACCCCGGCTGCCGTAGACTCATCCACTTCGTCACTCTTGCCATCAAGTAAAGCACCCGAGCAAGAAATAGCAGTATTCAAAGTTACGCATCCGGAATTGACCAAGGGAGAGAGCGTATGAGCGAGACTTGGTCTACTAGTCATGAGAAGCAGGCGACTAACCCACTTGCTCATAAGGTCATCGAAATTACTCTCGTCAAAGGCCCTCAAACGGGCGAGTAGGAGGCCGAAGCTGAGCAATTGCGGGTCCGAATCCCCCCAGGCAGACTCCATGCGAGATAGAACTGTTTCGAACAGTCGAGCAAGCGTGTGCTTGTCCATACTTGTTCCGCTTGCCAGAAGCCTCTCGATGTCATCGTTAAAATCCGCATCCGTGGACTGGAGAACATCCGTCATATGGTCTGAGACTGGCGAACATGCGGCTACTGCAGTCCTGTGGTCACATTTGGCTAGCTCGCCAGCTAATTGTTGCACTGTCTCTTCTCCACCTGGGATCCTAGAAGCGAGGTTGAACAACGAGACGAGAAGGAACTTCTCGGGTGCACGCCGGATTTTCAAGGTGTGGTGTCGCTCAATTAACGCTTCGAAACACTCGGTTGTAGCTCCAATTGCAGAAAATGTGCCGAGGTGATAGTTGAGAGTATCGGCGACTGACGCAAGAACACTTGAGTTATCCGAGCTGGACACTATCTTGAGTATATCTGCCAAGATAGAAAAGTCTTCAATGTCCTCCAGAATACCCCTGATCATTGTAAATTGAGATGGCGTAATGGCAGAGATTCCAACTTCTACCGTCAGATCCCGCCAATTATCCGGCCCCACACTATGGACCAGTCAGTACGAAGGCGCTCGAATACTGATTTGGGAATACGTACGGTGCACCTTGAATTACATGCAAGTTCACTTGCTTTCTAATCCAAAGGCTTATTTCGGACTTCACTGTCCTGCTGATAGACGTGAGAATGTCTAAATTCAGACTTATCAGGTCGTCGTTTTTGTTGTTGAAGTTCTGGTTTTCAGGAACACCGAATATCTGTGGGAGCAATGCAGAGATTGAAGACTTCACTCGGTGTATAGATTGCTGCTCGGCCTCAGTGGAGAACCCCCCCCCTTCTAGGAGCATCTTTCGTAGATTTAGGATGTGCGTTGGGAGTGTACCAAGGGGGAGTTCAGCTAGGAGACGTGTATCACACGGTTCATCCTTGATCTGATGTTAGTTATAGATAGAATATGGGAAGGTAGTAAAGCTTACGGGACTTAAAGTTTGGTAGTTGCCCAAAGCACCTCTAGCAATCAACCACCGGAGATATTTAGTGACCGAGAAATGCCCAGAGCGGACCAATTCCCCTATAAGCAGATAGATAGCGTACGCGCGAATTCCGACGTTCCTTCTACTTCTCGCCAAGAAGTCGAGGATAGGGCCGTCAGTATCTAGCCCGACACGAGCCCATTTTCGTAGTAGACGAACGGCTACGTATACTCGGGAGAGGCCGACTCGATAGCATGAAGAAGCCCATTCGAGTAATACTTGAACAAGGATGTTAAGATCTTCAATGGTGGATAAATACGTGGATGAGAGATTTTCGACATTGAGGCTAGTCCCGACCGCGTCTAATATTCGGATAAGCTCCTGCTTGGGTGATCGTCTCGACTTGTTGCTTCTTCGATGAGAAACTGGGGACAGTTTGGCATTCCGTTTGCATACGTTCTCAAAGGCGAATACGATACTCGGATTGGACCGGTCAAGGCTCGACTCTAGGACGACCCGGTATCCAGTCCAGGATTTCGAGATGACGAAGCACTCGGGGTTAAATAAGAGCAACCTAGTTGTCAGCTCTGAGATTCGTTGCACGACAGGGGCAAAAATCTCTTTATCCTCGCTGGTCGAAACCTAAATATAGATACCGGTTAGTAGCTGAATGGTGACTCTCGATCAAAGTGAAGTGTCATACCATTTGCAGCTTCTTCAGCAACGCCTCAGCTAAACGCCTTCCATACTTGCGGTACTGGACCAGCTCCTGCCAGTATATCTGCAGAATAAGTAGCCATATAGGTAACCTCTCCATCGTAGACGTCTCTAACTGTGTGGTAAACCAGTCGAGATAGTGCTCTCGGTCTAGAAGATGCTCTGTGAATAAGTGCGACGAAAGGCGAACCCTACAACCAAATGTCAACCACACCAGGCCTAGTCAAATTTTGACATACATAAATACTTACGCATATAAAATTTTAGATTTCCATTCCTTCTCTCCGCAATTTGAAATAACACTGTCCACGAATTGTTCAACGAAGGCGGTCCAGTCCTTGATCCATTTGACTTCACCGCCCATTGCGAAGGTCCCTCCAGCGCCCTTTCTCTTAAATGCTCTTATTTCATTGGCTCCCACACATCTAGCTAACCAAACGGCTCTGCCTGTTGGTATATTTTTGGTAAGACACTGGTCGAGCAGTACCTTGCCCCTGATCCCATGAGGAATCGTCCTGCTCAACCGCCGTAGTGCCACGCTCGGGTTGGCTAAATCTCGAAGCCAGGCTTCTCGCTTTGTATCTGTCAATGTGACTCGCGGCGGTGGTTTAAAAGTTGAGCTGGCGGTTATCCGACCGTGCGACTGTCGTTGCTCTAGAACAGAAACGAACAGCGAGGAGAGTATTTGCATACCCGACTGGCGCTTGAAGGCCGGCCAGAGGGAAGGGCGTGCGGTTTGATGCTCGTTCTGGGAAACCTGAGTTTTATCGTAAAATCCTTGCCTTGTGGTCTGTTCCGTGAGAACATCTTCGGGATGGTTTCCTTTCCAAGGAAAAAAGTCCGCATATTCTAATGATTTCTAACGTTAGATAAATGTGCGGGTCACAACAGAGCTGGGATAAACATACTCCCTTGACGTAGGTGAGGTGCCGAAGGAGGTGGTTCTAACACGTAAGCCTTTGGGCGGGAATCCTTCCTTGCTACTGTTGCGTGATTGCCCTGCCTTATGACCATCTTGCGAGCTTGTCGGGGGGGGTGCTTCCCAGGTCTCAGAGGCATCGGAGGTGGTGATTGAGATCTCGTAGCTACTAACGCTCCATTCGGTACAAAGGTTGCCCCCTCCGGTGATACTGTTTCTGCAACCAGTATATTTCTTACTTCAGTACTAACTTGTGCTCTGGAAGGATCCTCGAACCGCAGTCTGGCCCTCATTCGTGATACGGACTGGATAGGGCTCATTGCGATTCCATCCGTCCCCGGCCCACGTCCGTTAACGACTTCTCCGAGTGAATGGCTACTTCCGAGCAAACTGAGATCTATATTGGGAGTCTGGGAGACTGAAATCCTTCCATTGCCTGTCACAGACCTACCATTTTCGATGCCCGAGTCCGCATTACTTCGATCACCGACTCCGACTCCTCCAAGACTGGAGAGTTGAGATTGTTGCGCCCCGTCCGCACGCAACGGTCGCGGGACGCCTCCACTAGCGGAGCGTTGGTGGGGCCTCTGGATGCTCGCGGAGGGTCTGGAAGTCATCGTAGTGCTATGGTCTGTGTGGCCATGGTCGGGGAAAGGGTAGAGTAAGATAAAGCTGAATGTTGGTCTTCGGTCTTCGAAGTAGCGCAATCAGTCCCAACTAAAATCAGGACAAGAATGTCAGGAAGGCAATCGAGTAAGTTTGTAATAATAATAAAAAATTCTGGATCGGCCGCTGCTGAGCACGATGACTTTGGGATGTTGTCTAGCAGCGTTCTCGTACAGTTGGCGGACTTCGGCAACAAGATCCACTAGTGGAGAACCTACTGTAGTTACAGTGCGGTTCAGCCGCGCGGAGATCCGCCGAACTAACATACCATATTTGATGTTTAGGGCAAGCAAAACGAACGAATCGTCATCACCGTTGCTGAAAGTATCCTGTGCACCGGCCTGACTAGGCTATTGTTGACGGTCACAAGTGTCCTACAGCTTTTTTTAAATTCTTATGCTTTTCTATGTGAAACGAAAATAATTGGAAATCAAACTCGTAGATAAAGTGCTTCATATGCTGAGTAAGTTGTGTAACTAGTCCATTCTGAGACGTGAACTTCTGGCACGGTAACTCTAGCCAGCTGCACGAGGAAGAGCCACAGGTCTCTTTCGTTATGTAATCCTCTTTTGGCAATTAGTATTAGCCATACTCCGTGCGGCTTGGCACTATACATAAGCGCAGCTCTTCAGGAAATGGTTTGCTTAGCCGACCGTTGTCCTGCTGGAGGCAACAGACGCTTACTGCAATCGAAACGGAACCCTACTGCTCCACTTTGAATCTCGTCTTAAAGCGACCAATCTGTTATTTGTGATTCACAGTTTACCAAAGCCTCACCATGGCTACGAAGAAAGATATGCGCAGACCAGACTTGGGTACATTTCCGACTGATTCCACATTTGCCGAAGGCACTCCAGCTAATCACACGGGCATAGTGATTCCATACATAGAGCTGGCGAAGAAGAACGAAGACGGCGATATCTCAAGTAAGGGGCTTTTGTTGGGAAGACACCCATTAGACCTTGTTCTTTTGCTAATCTCCTTCCGTAGGCACTATGGCGAGCACTTTACCAATGGCAGCCGTGAGTTCATACTGGTTCGATAATCTGTACCTGACGCTAACTTACTTGCTCCCGAAGATGTTTACAAGGAACAAGTAAGTACCTCCTTCTCTCCTGTTACCAAAGCCAAAACATAATCGCTAACATGTAGATGCACAGAATGCTTGGATGGTTAGTAACAAGTCCCGGTATGTCAACCTCACGTCTGACCGCTGCTGCGATAGGACGGCGGTCACCTTCGCTCTGCAGAATTGGTTATCGGAATCTAGCGCACGCAGCAATTCGGGCAAGAACCCAGCATACTTTTCAGTTGGAATGGCAGGTTGGTACCGCCAATTATGCCTGATGGTGATAAGAAAATATGGCTAATACTGGCATTTATATAGTCATGTCGTTACTTGTCGTAAGTGTACTGGCTATCCAGAGTATGACACAGAATCTCATAGTGTCTAGGGATATCTTCCTCTTTTCCTACCACCACAGCCCGAACGACCAGGATTCGGAAGTACGGGGACCGGATCCCAAGTTCCCGTACCGCCCGTTCCAGGAGCGTGACAGGAGGGAGAGCGCGAGTGGGTGCATGTATAAAACACGATAATTTTTCGCTTCTGAGGTCATGTAGTAATAGTATATTGTATTAGGCGTTCCTTCAGTCTTCAGACTAGCCGCAGGCTGAGTGCAGCATAGTGCGCTGACAATCTTCGTCATTTAACTGTGGCTGCGCAAAGTGTCACGTGACATTATTGGCAACAACCAATCATATCGCTTGGCTTGTCCCAGCATCATTCCAGTGCTTTCCTTCCCGCCACCACTTCCTCCACATCATTCACCCTTCCATCATCTTCACTTTTCAACCACAACTAAGTATCATCCAGCATCAGCTCGTGTGAACACGCTCACCCCTAATCTCGACATACCCGTTTATCACCAAAGACACTTAACAAGGCTTCATACTCAGAACCGCGAGTTTATGTCAATCCAAAATCTTCAGACCTTTGGTGAGTGAGCTCGACTCAACCCCTCACACGCGCGGAAAACCGCGCAGCAATGCTACGACAAACATATCGCGCATTTTTGTGATACAGCCCTCCTCGCTCAAATGACTTGCTTCGTACCAAACTTTTATTGACCTATTGTAAAACCGCTTATCTGCACCATGGGCTCAGTTTTTGGTGGGGTAGGATGCTGACATCAAACCGGTCGCGACAGATCCCTTCGCCGAAGCCGACGAGGATACAGGAGAAACCAAGCAGTCGCAAAATTACATCCATATTCGTATCCAGCGTAAGTAATTTCATGTTTCGGGACATATTAAAGAAGCACGCATGAGAACGCAGCTGCGCACGTACTTGGATCGCCAACCTTTGTTCAGCTATTTGCGACTGACGTTTTGCATAGAGCGCAATGGCCGTAAGACCTTGACTACAGTCCAGGGCCTTCCGAAGAAGTTCGATCAAAAGAAAATTCTTAAGGTCATCAAGAAGAAGTTTGGTATGTAGTTTGTCATCGGACGTGTTCGCTTGAGGGTATGAGGCTGACAATTAATCATCTCACAGCCTGCAATGGAACAATCGTCAACGACTCTGAGATGGGCGAGGTGATTCAACTCCAAGGCGACCAGCGCAAAGATGTTCAGGAATTCTTGGTCGACAAGAAAGAAGGCCTGGAGCTTGATGCTAAAACCATCAAGGTAAGGACGGTCTGGGATCCAGCCAAATTTCATAAATGGAGTCTGACATATATCAGGTCCATGGGTTCTAAATCTACTACACCCCGCCTCGTCATGAAAGCTGGCTCTGGGATATGGTAGGAGCGCATCGACAAGACTTTCCTTTCTACTTCTAGCCGGATCTCCGTGACGGCCAGTCAAGGTTAATGACACAAAGGGGGCGTTGTTAGATACCCAGGTCTTTTCAAATGGCATTAGAAACGGCTGTTCATTCGCCCCGTTCTTCTTGCTAGATGGTCACGAACAAATTTTCCTTTTGTAATCAAGATGGCTTGCTCGGTGCTAGTGCGGTTCTCATCGGGTTTGCCATGGGAACGGAATCGATATTCGGTAGCTAGTTCAGGAATGGTATTCAAGATCACTTGCTTGCTTATGGCCTTGCTCTAGCTCAGCAGTAGCTTTGTGGATACTAATTTACTTGTGACGTGTCTTGGAAAATGATGGTACAAAATACAACGCTCTATAGGGTCGATCGTGCTACCGACCGGATGCCTGCAGTAAGCCCATCACAAGGCAAGCGATGTAGCTCCAGAATTTATGAATGATAACGAAAAGTGGTACGGCAGTAGCGTCTACCCTTGTGAGATGCGACTGCAGGAGCAGGGTACACATGGTGGCAAAGCTCGTTAGAGAGAAGACAGATATGGATGCTGTGGTCTCCTTTTTGATGTTGATGTTGCGTTGGGTTACGTGGTAGCATACCGTCAGGGTCTGGATTTCAAATCGGGTTAGCTCGTGAATTTGATGGACGTTTTTATGAGGAGTGTTTCCGCATACGCTGGCTATGGAAACCCATGCGGGAAGTAATAGTCTTGAGTCCTCCGAGCCTCCTGAGAGATAGAGGACCCATGATGTACTGTATGCGTTGATGGCGTTGACAGTGAGAAGTCTAACGAGAGTCGCTGTTGCATGTGTAAGCATTGAAGTCCCATGGTGTAGGGACTGGCAAGTTTACTACCTTGAGGGGTATAATTCAGAAGCCTTCGAAACAAGGAGCGTTAGCAGTTGGAACATAGAAGCATAAACACCCAGACTGAGACTAACCATCGCGACATTAGGCAGTCTGTAAAGAAGAACGATAGGTACGCTGAAGCGCAGCACTACAACACACCAGTAATCAACATCCCCGATCCTCTATACCAGTCACACATCCTCTTACCCAAAGAATGGCCAAAAAAATCTCCGTAACCCTAATTCTGCTCTCCACTACTAGCATTTCCTCGGCCTCGACAAGCAGCAACTCCAAGAGCGCCCACGCGCACTTCAAGCCTCCCCATGCGGCCGGTCCCGTCGAGAGTGCCCTACATATCAGTAGAGGCGCGTACCAGCGCCTGTCCACACCGAGGATGATAGCCACGCGGGGATGAAGGGCTCGTGCTGCAGTTGCTGGTGGGGGGCCATCGTTAGTGCTGGTATTGTGAGACGTCGTCCTTGCTGGTGCTGGATTGACGGCCACATGGGCGGTGGAGGAAGCCAGGGGAGGAGGTGTCGCGGCACATGCAGCCGGTATGCAAGATTGGAGAGTTTTCGGTAGCTATCTGGAGCTCGAAGTGGGACGGAGGGCGGCTAAATGGATGGAGAAGCTGGAAGCTCAGCTGAAGCTTAACGCTTTTCAGGATATAATAAAGGGGTGAGGTATAAATGCTACAGAGGACCGAGGAAAGTAGAGGAGAGCTTAGTTAGGACTGAAGGGGCGGGAAGAAAATGTTTTGGAAGAGGGGGAAGGAAAGAGGTCCGGCGAAATGGTGTTGGCGATTGCGTATGGGCAGGCGGAACGGAGAGGAGAGTTTGGGCGGCGGGGTCGGAGCTCTCGCCTGGGTTGCAGGCGACCCTACCACCCTGCTACCCCGGATTTGGGCAGTTTTAGTGAGGATGCGTGAGGTCATGCGCGAGCTGCCTAACTCGAGAGGAACGAAATGGCGAATGTCAGGAGGAAGAATAAAACATACCCAATATGCCGAGTAAAATATATACACATATATACACGATTTTTGAATACGCGAGGCGCTCTTGCAATTCAGATCGATTACTCTACTTGCTTAGAGAACATCAATTTGGGTTCGAGATCGAGAAGCTCACGTGATGCAGTACCTCATGGATTTTCTAAAGCGGCTTAAAATATTTAGTTTTCATACCTCGAGAGCATGCAATGGCTTCTTCCTTAGCCGTCCTTCGGCATCGACCTCTCTTTTCTCCCTCCCCAAGCATTCCTCTTCCATGGCGAATATCAGTGCGTTTCGCGTCCTCGAGGGGGAGCGTTATGGCCAGACAGAAGCCCACCCCGAGTGCTCGAGTCGGCCAAAATTCTGCAGTGGCCCAACAATTACCCACTGATATGGGAATACTCCCGGGTAGGGACACAATCGCCTATCCACTCGCTGCGGGAGCGGATGCTCAATTGAGATGTGTCCAGGAACGTTCATCATGCCCACCGGCGCAAACAAGCCCTCTATGTTCTCATCCCCGAGAGAGAGGCTAAGGCTGGAGTGGAGACGTTTGAAGATACACGCCCAGGACTTCTTGAGGTACGCTCTTAATCTCCCCCCGTCAAAGTGGTGTGGAATTAATCTAATAATCGACCTCTGTCGGTCAGTGTCCTGATATATACGAGACTCACAGAGAAGCCCCGTCCCCGTATACGCTTCCGACAGACCGCTCCAACCGCAGTAGCTCTGCACAGACAGATGTACACGGCCTTTGCCGAGTAAGTAGCTCCTATAGAGCTTTCCAATCGCCCCAGAGAAGTTCCCTTCTCTCCGCCATCACTCACCCTAAAGCACAGACCTAACCTAACCGTCATAGAGGCGACGCTGAGACTCTCCGTCGCGTAGCCTGCGATGGCCTCCGCGAAACCCTAAAATCCCGTATTCAATCCCGTCCCCAACGCTCAAAGTTCACCTGGTCCCTCTCCACTTACACAAAATCCCCGCGTGTCGTCTCCAACCGCGCAGCCACTCTTCCAATTGAGGGTTGCGGGCTAAGACAAGCCGTAGTAAGGATCCAGAGCAGACAGAGCTTGACGAGGTACGGACTGGATGGGAAAGCTGTACCTGGGACGGGGCTTGAAAGGGAATTGAAGGAGTATGTTGTTATCCAGAAGATGCTTTGGCAAGGGAAGGAGGGGCCATGGATGGTGTGGGGGACGACAGAGGAGAGTTCATGTAAGCCTTTTTCTGCTTTTACTGTCCCTTAAGGGTTGGGGATTGTGTGTTGGTTATTTGAGACTAATTTTGAGTTTGCAGTCGATGGAACAGTGCCTAGCATACCCGGTAGCATATAGTCACTCGGATCTGCATCGTACAATACCAGCATATGGAGGGAGTGGAGGCTTGTATAGTATGCGAACGCAAGATTATACTACTACAAATCATCTCAGACATCAGAACGAAAGCGCCAGGATACAAGTGTTATTTGAGACTTGACAGAAAAGGATGTTGAATTTCGTCCATCTGAAACGAAAATAAAAGGGCCCCTAGCATCAATTTAGACGGGCCACCCGAAACTAATAGAAGCACGTAACCTCCGACAAACTGCGATTTCGGTTCTTGTCGTTTCTCGTCAATTTCCACCCTTACCCCTTTACCCGAATCTCTTAGATGTCGCGTCCTACCTATTCAACACATAACGTCCCCTAGAAGAACTTCCCTTTAGCGGAGGTGTCCAAGGAAGCAACGCCTTCACGTTCATCATCACCGTGCGTGGCAGTGTCATAAGTTGGAGTCACAGCCACGGGCCGATCCAGAGCGTCGAATCGCGTGTGCGTCGCTTTGGCCTTGACATACTGGAAAGAAAGGCGCAAAGCCAGGGCGGCAAATCCAAAAAGAAGCCCACCAACGGGAGCAGCAACGAAGGCACCTATGGAGATCTTAGTTCCTATACTCAGGGGACGGAGGCATTTCCGAATACTTACCAAAAGCACTCCAATCATTAGCGTAAAGCCCATTTTGTAAGATCATCAGCTTGGCTCCTTCCAAAGCGCTCTTGAAATAGATCGTGCCGAATATAAACACGCTCAAAAGGCCCCCGAGACCACCAATGACGACCTCGAATCCGCGCCACCAGTAGCATTTGTTCGACAATCCTATGCAAAGTACCGGTATCACGGCCGCAGAGATCAGATCCGAAATGAGAAAGATTGTTAGCACAGAAGGCGACCTGAGAGCAACTACGACGACAGGAATAATGACGAGGACGACCCCGGCTCTGACCCACCAGATCCCGAGTCTGTTGCGGAAAAAGTCATTGGATGCCGTGGAGACCATGGCGGACTGCAGACTGTCAAATGCTGCAGTACTGAGCGAGACGACCATAACCAGCACAATTCCAACTACCCATCCAGGCAGCTGCCCCAAGAGCAAGAAGAAGGCAATGGACCCCGACTCTGGTGGGTCACCCGGCCACACGCCAGCCCAGGCTGCCAGAAGACCTGTGGAGCCGACAAGAACTAGAATGCATAACACAACTACGGTAGCTATCCAAACTCCAATGATTAAGTCTCTATCGGTTTTGGAGGCAAACGTTCGCATCCAAAAGCCCTGCAAAAGTTTTTTTCAGCTTCGCGATTAGAATTTGTTAAGCAACCTCGTAACTTACTGAAAGGAAGAAGTCATTTGTTAAGATTGCCACAGACAGAATATAGATTAACTGCCAGCCAAGTAGACTCGCATCTAGGAGATGGGATGGTCCAATAGAACTACGATCAATTTTTGTCTTCGCGCCAATTGTGATGACTCCAAGAATAATCAGTCCTACAATCATGCCTCCTTGAATATTGTCCGTAGCAAACGAAACCCGAAAGCCTCCGAGTGCTGCGAGGACCAATCAGCATAGTCCATAAAGACTCAAAGCATTCACTAACATGTGTAAATTGTTGTTACTGCAACTTCAACGATGACAGCTGGAAGGCCATTCAAACCGGTCATTGCGTTGATGATTTGCTGTATAGCAGAGAGTTCCGCAACCATATACAGAAACATAGTGACAAGGCTAGCATATCTCAGTCAGTCAACCGTTCAGGTTCTATTGGGCTCCTAAGGAAACCTACGTAAAGAAGCTAAGGTATAGGGCCGTGATAACGCCATATCTCTGCCGTGTCCATTCGGTGAGGACGAAACCCTCGGGACATTTCCTTCTGATAATAGGCCCAAGATATCCGAATATCAAGAGGGGAAGAGCAGAAGTCAGTGCGTAGACAACTAGACCCTGAACCCCGGCAATAGTGGATATTTCTGGGTAAGTGAAGAGGATACCAGAGCCAAGTGCTATGGAAGGAAAAGAGTAAGGTCTACTGTCAGCTTATCTGCACAACGTTGGGGGATAGGGAGTTTTGTTCCGAAAGCGGCAGCACTGTCCCCACGCAAGCATTAACTTGATCGAGTATTTACGGTGCAATCTCAGCTTCGTCTGAGCAGGGAGCCTGGGAATCTCTTCTTGGATTTCAAGAAGGTGGATTGACAAGGCCCGCTCAGTCTCGGCGCCCGTAGTGAAGCCGCGCAAATGTAAGTTCCTCGATCCCTCCTAATCTACCTTCCACCAACCGATTTTCGGCGAGACTTCGGAGGGAATCAAAGGAACGACCTTTGCGTTAAACTTTGCATGTACGAACCTGCTCATGACGCCCGTTTCATGATCATTGGGAGGGCTCCTTCACGTGCTCCTGATAGATTGACCGTCCGTCCTTCTATTGCCAATTGGAAATGCCATGGCCATTGCTGCCGCTTCTCTGCCTATCGAAGGCTGACTCGATTGCTTGGTGAAGCACTCACCAGAAGCTATGAAGTTGAAGGCAAGTGGGATTGCTAGGCACAAACGAGTCAGTAGGTCAAGATAGACGGAGAAAGAGGCATTGTATGAAAGAGACAGATGTAGTATAAAGGTAGGCGCATTGGTTCTGACCCTTCTGCGTTCGATTGCTCGAAAGGAACTCGGATTTAGTCTGACGACGGTAAATCCAGGCGATATAGAGACCGATCACACTGTAGTGTTACATGCAATCAGTCTGTGAAACAGAAGGGTGATAGAATAGGAAATTTAGTACAGGAACGCCCCGTAAGTGAGGTAGATGACCGCATTGGAAGCCTGAGAGGAAGGCTGCCCCATTGTGTCTCAATAAGTGTTGATGTGATGGTTTCGGTCAGTCTAATGTGAGTATTTTCAATAGTTCGATCAAAATACGGAGAGGCTGGAGTAAATTGCAGAGATGGATCCAAGCACACCATTATTAAGTGGGCCCCGCTAAATATCCTTCATCCCGTCTCTAAGCGGAGTAAGACAAAGCGAAAAGTTACTGCGAGATGCAAGACGTCACTAGGTTCGATAAAGAATAGTGCGTTCCACACAATTGCTGTTAATCCTGACTTTATGTCATGTGCAGTTCGCAGCATCCTGTGCTGTAGCGATAGATAAGCTTTTTCGTTTTTCTTTTTGCTTGGTTATTTGCTTTTTCTTTGTTAGCCTTCACGTCCAGCCCAAACCACTACCTCACATTGTATACGTCTCACGCAAAGGTCAAGAGCGGGACGAGTTTTTCGATCTATGATCTTGGATTTGCCATCGATTGCTTAAACTAAGCTACTGAAGCTATTCCAGACCATATAGATCTTTTTGCCATCCTGCTTCCCGCATCCATCGCTGGGTTTCTTTGCTGGAGGCCTTCCTGTAGAAGGCATTGAATGCAAACGAGCAAGCAATCTTCCACAGGGACTAGATGTGACAGATCTCCTTCCACTAACCTCCCCCGGAACCGATCTCCCGAGATAACATAACTGTCATGACCCGTTGACCGATTACTGGTGCAGCCCTCGCGAAGAAGAGTGAAATCAAAGACGGAAGCTATTGTACAGAACAAAGAGAAGCAAGTGTAGAAGCTATTGTACAGAAGTAATGACAGAATTGGGAGGCAATGAACTCTTGGTGACTTGTTCATTATGCAAGTTTAACAGGTTCTGCCGTGGAGATTGATAAAGCAAGTTTAAAGAAAGATGGGCGAATGAATACATACGACTTTTGAAGGCAAGGCAACTCAAGCTATGGTACCTTTCAGATTGCAGTGCTTGTGCATAACACGACACACTTCTCTGTTATCAAGAGCAATGAGCAAAGACTAGGTTCACCGCAAACACCTTACAACATAGACAGACTCTTTCTTGCGTTAAGGAACAGCGCGACTGTCAGCTGCTTAAACGAAAATTTCCACTCGCCTAGTCTTCAAGAAAAGATAGCGGTAATAGTCAAACTTTTGGCTTTTGTGCGCTTACACAGTAGTCCAAGTTATCTGTAACAAGCTCACCAAGTTCGGAGAGCCCACCGGAGAGAAAACATGCGGATCAGAGGACATATAGACTCACAGAATGAAGGTAGCAAGACAGTTTCCACGGAAACCAGGATTCAGCAGAGAATATAAACAGTTGAAGAAACCCACAGGAGGCAATCATGAAAGCGAATACTAACGAAACTCGAGGAATATCAGGTAAACCCAGTGAAGGCTCAGGATCAGACACTGAAGACACGGTGTAGTCGATATATGAAGGAAAGGGTGACTGCACTGATCAGTGGAAGTAGGACCACCAATCTAAGAAGTCTGCAGGAGAGAAATGAGGAATTTACTGAGAAGCAGGAGGCTGTTCCTCAAATCTGCTAGCAGTATTGGACGGACTATTGCCAGGGCGACGGTCTTGGTCACACTGATATGCAGGTGAAGCCTGTTGAATCGCGTGCTGAGCCTGACTATTGTCTGGATTCTGGTATGCGAACCCGGGAGCATGGTATGCGCCATAAGGAAGTGCAGTAGGGTATGCAAAGTGTCCCATAGTCGGTGGGGAATAGAGCTGATACGGAACAGTATGGCCATGCTGGCCGGCCGGGTTGGCTGGTACTGGAATCATCTGAGCTTGTTCAGGACTATATTGAGGATACCAAGTATGGTGATGATAAAGTCCCTGGGCAATAGCTGGTGTGTTAGGAGAAAGTGAAGAGGCAGATTCGTCTTCTGTACCATGTTGAGCATGGCTACCTGTATACTTCTGGGGTAGACCCATTGGATACTGAGTACCAAAGTTCCAGTAGTGGGGATCCATCATTGTTCCGTACAATGGATACTGATGGGGATAGACAGAGCGGGCACCTTCAGGTGTCATTGGCATTGCTACTAAGGCTCCGTTGAGGTTATTGGTCATACTAGGTGACTGTATCGGAGAAAGCCCATCTGTATGTTCATGACCCATACGCCGGTATTGACCAGGCGAAGTGACTGTGCTGGATTCACCAATATTCTGGACACTACGCATATGTGCGAGTCTGAGAGCTGCACGAGCCACGGGATCAACTAGCTCGCGAACACGAACTTGGATCTTGCGACCACGCCAGAAGTTGTTATGCTATTCCTCAATAATTAGCGATGGGCAAAATGGCGATTGTGGAACGCAACGGACTCACCTCAGTATCAATAGCTTTAGCGGCGTCTTCCTGGCGAGCGAAGCGCACGAAAGCATAGCATACCCAGCCAGGGCCTTATTGAACCGTTGTCAGTCACTAACGTCTGTCACATGATATGGGAATATGCTTGGAGACGCTCACCTCCTCTGGAAGCCTTAACATGAACACTAGCGCTCACGACTCTACCATACTTTCCGAAGTAACGAATAAGTTCGTCTTCAGTGGTTGCCTCTGGCTCAAGCCCAGAAATATGGATAGCAAACGGATCAGTCTCCATGCGAGGCACTGTGACTACGGCGGTCTGTGGAATAGGTGGAACCTCGACCTGGAAGTTCGGGTCATTACGAAGAAACTAGATCCGGTTTGCGATTAGAGTCTTAGCCATTTGAGAGAGAAGATCAGAGGATTCAGCAATTTCTTACCAACTGAGCGTCTTTGGCATCTTGGAAATACACATATTTAACGAAACAGCCTCTGGGCAGGCGATACAACGCCATTTCTGTCTCAGTTGGATATGTGATTGATTCAAGTTCACCGTAAGGCTCCATAATTTCCCTGGCCTGCATGATACTAACAGCACGTCCGTTCAAGTTACTAATGTATAGAACACCTATGCACGGGAGAATAAGTCTAAGCATCGGACGATAGGCTCACTCGGAGTGAGCGTTGGCACTTACGGTTTACTCGAGCTCGTTCAGTTCGAACTCGGCGGCCATCAATGATTCTACCACGGCCTTCTGTAATTGCACGGCGGGCATTGTCATCGTTCTTTATCATCCGCTACAGTTAGATATAGCTCCAAAGAGACATGCGACTCAGAAAACTTGCCTCATATTGGACAAACGCGAATGGCATTTGCCTATTATCACGACGGATCTTCACCCAGCACTTCCCAAACTCAGAGAAAACGGCTGAGACGGAGTGCTCAAGCTCTTCATCAGTGCTGGTTTGCAGAAGACTTCAGGGCAAAGTAAGTAAATGACCACTGAGGAGATATGAAATCAGGCTTACTTTGCAACAAACACGCAGGCGCTTGGTAGAAATTTGGCTTGCGCATTCTCGGCTGAGATTGGCTCCTCGAGCTCGGCATTTGTGTCTGTAGTTGGAGAGCCGCTGGGATATGGGGATGGGCCTGTTGCCTCAGGTTCCCTACTCGCACTACGACGGCTCGGAGTGGCCTGAGCCGCACGCCAATTCGGAGGAAGCTCAGCGGCGCTTCGGCGCGGAGTGAGACGGCTTGGAGTGAGACGACTCGGAGACATGAATGGGTCATCAGAGCCAGTCGCCCTACCATGGACAAATGACCTCGATGGTGTACCAGGCTGATTGCCACTGGAGTTCATGACCAACGCTCTCCCTCCAGCAGGAGAGGAGTTTGTCGACGTATTGTTAGTATTGCGCCTAGCACGATAGTAACGCTGTGCTCTGAGTGTTTTAGGAGAACTCGATCCAGTTGTTCCGCTCTGAGCAATT
This sequence comes from Nothomitra cinnamomea, assembly GCA_022345685.2. Taxonomy (NCBI): domain Eukaryota; kingdom Fungi; phylum Ascomycota; class Geoglossomycetes; genus Nothomitra; species Nothomitra cinnamomea. The sequence continues at coordinate 26,785 of JAJDMX020000109.1, read as the reverse complement.
GAGCCAACGGTAGGATCGACGCGAACCTCAGACGTTGTGCGTACACGCCGAGATTGGCGATTGGATGCCGCAGGGCGACGTAGGTCATGAATAGGGTGCGGGCTAGGAATATGCCCCGCAGAAGGAGTAACATGCTCCACTGAAGGAGAGTCGTTGTCATCCTTCATAGTGCTTGACAATGGAGCAAGACCTTGTCGATTGGCCGAACGGCGCACTACGCGAAAGAATAGCGTGAGTAAGTATGCGCCACAATGATCTGGGGAGGGAACCCGTCTGCTAACAGCGTAGTAAGGATGCGAAGATCTAAGCTGAAGAACAATAGATGGTGCGACAGACTCTTGAGCAAGCGACAATAGAAACACCGCACACTAAAATGGCAAACTGGGTTCGGCAAAAGCGTTGGTACTATTGGCAAGATGTGTCTCAAAGGTATCTGCAATGGCCAAGACATGCACGCAAAATAGCGCAGATGGCGGAATTGAGGCAGACATTTAAAAACCAATTGAACGCGCGGAGGTTGGTGCCGATAGCGAATGGGAAGAGAAATGATTAGAGTTAACGGGAAAGAGAGGACGCTGTTGCGTGCAATGTATTGCGATAAGTGGAATTGAACAGGTACGTACCAATTGATCCGCCCTCTTGAGGAGTAGCCGGAACGCTAACATCAATTGCTGTGCCTCCATAGGTACTAGCAGGAGATGGCTCGTGGAGAGAAGCTTGATGCTCCCCTTTGAGTGTAGAGATACGGTTATCTGCGGAAGATGCAGCATCGTCGTTCCCAGACTCGCTTGGTGCCTTTTGCGGCGTTGCGGGCGAAACCATCTTCATCTCAGACATTTTAAAATGTAGAGATGCTGAAGTTACACGTCTGCGAATGAGTAAGGAGAATGTCTATAGGTGACAGGTTTTGTGTGAATGAAGAGTTGTGTTGTGGGATGGTTCTCCTGACAATCTCGGTGCTGAGTGCGTGGTGCGCAACTACAACAAAGCGACTGGCAAAGAGTGTGCGCGCAAAGAGGGAGATGATAGAAAATTGTCTTGATCTTGATGCTTGCGTACGAAAGGAAGGTTGATTGCTTGGAGGAACTTAAAACTCTGTGGAAAACGAGCTGGCTCTAAGATAGCTGGAGCGAGAGTTGAAAGTGAAGAGAAGGTGGGGGAGGTGTTAGAGAAGAAGGACTATATAGGCGAGTGGGAGCTGGATTTCGCGCTAGCGTGGACGAGGACGGTGTTTTTACGGAGCAGAGACCAGGGCTTAGGTCTTCTCCAGAAGAGTATAGACCTTCCTGCTCAATTCGGGAGGACATACTACCGGACTACGGATGATATCAATTGCAGAGGTTGGTCGAATTCAGACAGCCTACCAGAAGGATGGCTGTGGGGCACGAGATTGGTCGATTCGAGATCATGGGAAACGATGTCGTTTGACTAGAAGCGTCCCCGATGAATTTAAGCGTGCTACGCGGTTTAGCATAGCTGTTTCGACATTGTCGCATTCGGGGATAGACATTCCAAAACAAAATGGTGATCAAGTCCGACGTAGTTGTTCAATGCGCACGATGCCTATTGACGCTCATTATATTGACAGCTCTCACCGCCTAAGCAATATCTCGCCTAGGCCTCCTTTAAATATCCAGCGCATAACCTTATCTTGACGATTGTTCACAGAGCCTCATCCCGTGATCGCCTATTATTGCTATGGCACGGATGCCTTGGGATGGGCGCCAAGAAAGCGACAACGACACATATTTTCATTTATTGCGATGCGATTTCGTCACTACAACGACCCAGATAAACGTAGAAGCACGTGACTATTGCATCGTGAATACATCGGGATTTTTCTTATATCGGTCGCAGTGAACAGATGTGCACGTACATTGGCCAAGCGACTCTGTGACTCTATAGGGTACGTGATTCTGACTTGCTGTTTACCGAGTGCTCTGCGTCTGGCTTTCCTGCCTCATTTTCTTTGCCATTGAGTATCGCCAACACTTCCATTAGCGACAAAGCGTACTTAAGAACCGACCTTCAAGTTTAATTGAGAACTAGGAGGGTTCCTCGCAATGAGAGCCTCGCCCCAACTGCTCGGCCGTGGCTTCCTCGGACGGAGCCTCGATGAATTCAAACGGTACGCAAACATTGGTATGGCCTCGACAGTTGTCACTAATACCTCAATTGCCCTTGAATGATTTTACTAATAACGCCATCAAACAGCCCTAAAACAAGAAGGCATCCGAACACAAACAACTCCGTTCCCTCTAATCTACTTCCACGAACCCTCTTCGATCTCTGCCTGCAAAGTAATATCTGACGCTGACGTGGGCGGCTTCTCCAAAGCCAGCCTCGACTACATTCCCCCGGGTACAACCGGCAACCCGAAAGGCTGTGTCCGTTTCCACGGCTTAATCTCCACCGAACTCCCTCCCAACCGGCCCGAAATTCAACGGACAGGCTATGCTGCGTGGCGTACGCGCGACCGCCCGCCGACTCTTTTTGGCAAGAGCTTGTGGGATATCGATCCTTACACTTACCTCGCAATGCGGATTAAGTCTGACGGGCGGAAATACTTCGTCAACGTGCAGACCGAGTCAATTGTGCCCACGGACATCCACCAGCATCGCCTATTCGCGCGAAGGCCAGGGGAGTGGGAGACGGTGCTGATTAAGTGGAATGACTTTGTGCGGACGAACCACGGGCAGGTTGTCGAGCCACAGACAGAGATGTTGAGGCAGAAGGTGAGAACAGTGGGGGTAGGGTTGATTGATCGGGTGACGGGGCCTTTTGAGCTGTTTGTGGAAAGGGTGTGGGCGACTAATGGTTTGACGGAGGAAGATCCGAAGGAAGATGGCAGTGGAAGCCGCTGGAGAGAATTGAAGGTAGATAAGAGCAAGAAAACGGCTCAGTAATTACAGGATTTTTCGAGTTTATAAGGTTTCTGGCGTTAAGGCGGCAATGTAGTGGTTATTGTTTTCATTCGAGATTGTCCCTGTAGATAGCCTATTATGGGAGCGGATATCTACGGCTAAGCAATTAAAGTTAATCATACCAGCTCTACTGCATTTCTCAACCTCAATTCCCACATCACATCCTCTCAATCACTTCGCCTTCACCTTCCTTGGGACCCTATCCGCTCCCAATGCCCCCATCAAGTAAAGACTTCTAGTCACAAACAAGAAAAAGGTAGCCCCGATGTTCCCGGTAGCCATCAAATTCCACTCCATCACACCCAAAAACTGCTCCGTACCCATAAACCACCACATAACCCCCAGATGCCCAATATCTCCCAACCAGAGCGCCCAGATATACCGATGCACCAATTTGGCGGGTACACCAGAGGTGTACAGTACGAAAAGGCCGACGATGCCCATGAGAAGATAGACATTACCAAGCTGGAGGGCAAGGAGATGAGCGGTTGGGGAGAGAGTGAGGGGGTGCGAAGGGAGCTGCTCGGCGATGAATGAGGTGGGTGAGGTTAGGGGGGTTAGGAAACCGGCAACACTGTAGGGTGTGTTAACTTGGAAGTCCGGGGTAAGCATGCGGGTATGTGGGGATGTGGGACCTACAGTGAGATTGGTTCGAAGATTGTGAAGACAAAGCGAGGAATTGGTGGAAGGATGGCGGCCATGATCGCAAATTTTTTTAAGTTGGCTGGGTCTCGCGGGATGGGTTAGAGTTGATGAGTTGGAGATGTGTTTGTATTCGTGTTCGAAGTCTCAACTCAATTCGCGAAGGTCAGGTGGGGATGACTTGGTGTAACAATCCGTATCAGCATGCGAACCCATATCCGGAGAGCAACAGTAACGAGTGCCAGAGTACGCTTTGCGACTGCCGCTCATTCGAGTTATCGCGTTGTCCCTGGGTGTTTTGTTCTTTTCAACTGCACTCAGTCACACCACGATCTTACAATTATTGGATCAGTGTTATGAAGTAGCTACTACCAAATATTTATTAGTGATTTTGAGTGAGAATGCTCGATTTCTCTAGGACAATAATATGAGCTGCTATGCGCTTCTTCGGAAAGACCACGCAACTAAACGTCATGGTGCCCATCAAAGACGAAACCTGTCGTTGAAATTTCAGTATATCGCTAATTCCAAAGCATATGTTCGCCTTATTGTATCATTCGACTTCCCCCTCCTTAGCCTCTACTTCCTTAATCTCCCCTCCTTCACCCTCCAACTTCGTGGCAGAATCTTCGACTGCCTCGGCTTCGGGTGCAGCTGACTGCTGGGCAAGATGTCTCTCCAAACTGCCAAAGAGATCGACCTCACCATCTGTGAAGTGCACTTCATTATCTGTGACCCGAACGTCTGTGGTAGCACCGTCAGGATTTACAGCACCATTAACCTGCAGGTTCGCCTCATCCCCTGTTTGATGCTCCTCTCCATTGACTTGTGGTATCTCAGTCGGTATCTCCTCTTCCTCCTCTCCAGCAGCATCAGTTCCACTGCTCGGAGGAGCAGCGACATCTACATCCGCAACTGGAGGTTCCGCCGCCGCCGGCGGTGGTGGATCTTCACGCTTAACCATAGACTCACTTCTGCTTCTCCGACCAGCGGCCAGCGGTAGGTCCGGCGAGCTAGACACGCTCCTCTGAATAGGGTCAGCACCAGGAATTGGTACATCAGGTCGCGGAGGCAGTGGATGATTGAATCCTAGCGATGGTAAAGGCACCGGAGCCATCGATGGTGGGACTGATCTTGGAGGGTCAGGGAGTGGCAATAACGTATGTCTATCGGGAGTCGGCGATGGGGAAAGTTCGCCTTCTTCTCGGTCATCATCATCACCTTCGCCTTCGTCGCCTTCGTCGCCATCTTCATTATCGTCATCCTCCTCTTCACCGTCACGAAGGTTTGCATCATCTGCCATTTCCGTATCCACATCCTCATTCCCCAAAGTACCTTCAGAGCCGACTCTAGCTATAGCCACTTCACCTAGTAGTGCAGTGCCGTTAAGCATAGTAGTATTTGTAACTACAGAAGGAACCCCTCCAGTAACGACACCATTTGCTCCTTCAGCTCCAGGCTGAAATTGAACTTTCTTCTTTCGCCCTCTTCCCGGTCCCTTCGGCTTTCTTCTCGGTGGGGGCGGTCTACGCCGCGGTGGTGTTGGCTGCATCATTTCGGTAGCGACAACATGCCCATCGGCATTGACAACGCCTACACCATCTACCACTGTGCCGGGTGCACCTGCATCCGTCAATGGCACTTCTGCGATCACTTCGCCCTCCACTTTCTGTCCCTCTGCGATGACAATCTCTTCAACGTACGCGTTACCGTCCGTATCAGTCCTTCGCACCTTTGCTTTCTTCATTACTCCACCACCATTCATAGGAAGCTTAGCCTCCAATCCCTTCCTCTTTTTGGCGAGATATTCAGGCTCCGGTCCCTCTAGATGCCGAGGCACTACACCCCATCGACTCGCGATAAAGCCACGTTCTTCATCCTCATCCTCATCCTCTCCCTCTTTAACCACAGCCTCTTCTTCGGTTGGAGGTGGTTTATTAATTGTACCTGCTCGCGCGGCCTGTAGAAGTGCGCGGCTCATAGGCGTGAGAAGATTCGCTTCTTTCGGCAATGGCAGTTCCGGTTGGACTAGGTGACTCTTGCTTTCGTTCTTTGGAGGGACGCCAACTTGTACAGCGGTGCGACGCCAGTGCCTGACGGGGAGGCCTTCAAAGACGTCATGGTCGACATATCCGCGAGCGCCTGAGCGACGGGACTGCCCATTCGGACGATACTAGAAACAAACCTTAGTTGTCCGCCCACCATATGGTCACGCGTATATTATATGCAGGTCGTAGGGACAGAAAAGGATAACAGCGACATTAAAAGGAAAGGACCATACTGGACCCATTCAGATATGCTTTTAGCTACACCGGTGCAATCACTAGCAGGTCCTGCCACAAAAGAAGACCCTGGAATCGTAGATACGTGATGCGACAATAAAAAGCATCCAATAGCGCAGGGCTCGATGCGGGAGATCTGGTCGCCAAAGATGACAGGAACGAGAGGTTGAAACTTACGAACGATACTCTTGCGGGCATAGTCTAATGCCTTAGCGCGGCGCTGACACTGTCCTTTGCGCGATTGCTCAAAATGGCAAGAGATAACTCAATAAACTTCAGCCTCCAAATTTCATGATACTGGAGAGAAACGCAGGTACGAAAATAGCATCGAAGATTGGTGTTTTCGGATGGAAAGAGTCTACTGGCCAACGGCGGCTCATCAGCTGCCCTTGTGTTTGGGTCCATTTGTCCAACTCACTTCAACCCTGAATCGCTTAATGCGGCGACCCGCATCTCAGCATATCACATGATAGGGCGTGTACAAATTTCAAGCAGTCTCGAACACCATTTTATACATGAAATACTCAGTAATTCTAGAAGTTATTGATTTGATTTACTGAATCAGCGGAGGCTGAGAAATGTCTGTAATATTTACACTATTCTACAATGGAAGGCCTCCTTTCCCTCGTCCGAGTCTCGAAATCTTGATATTCAGTCCCAGCTACAGAACAATTAGCATTGAACGGATTCTAGCAAAGAGCTCGGGCATTCTAGGAAGACGGATGGTGCTCCTGGATCTCTGGGTTTATATAAAGTGAGAATGTGGGGGGAAAGCCTACCCAGTGTCTTTTTGCTGTACTACATCCCCTCTATTACCCGATTGCTTGCCCTAAATGATAATTTAACATTAGCAAGCTGTCCGGGCCCGGCAGAGTGTGAGAAGAGTCTCAACGGTAGGACTTAGGATGAAACATACCGATCTCTGCCCTTCCACCACCAGTTTATCCAGCTGGAAGAACCGGCTAATAACTGTCTGTCTCTGCAGTGCGAAATAAACGGTGTTAGCGACTGTGAAGCTCTGTATAACCCGACGTCTAGGGCACCCTGAGACCCTCCAATCGCTTTCCCTCTTTCACATCTAATATTTCGCAGTCCCGTAGGTTATATACCTTCAACACTTGTAGGTCCTTGATGCCATTCTGCATTAACTCCTGTATCCTCCTCGAGTCTGTTTCCGCTTTGTGCTCTTGGAACGCATCCCTCGTCCTTCGTTTTGCGTATTCCCTGAAATTATATGCAGCAAATTGACGAGACTGACGAAGGAGAGATCGGTACTAGAACCAGCGCAAGGTTAATTAGCATTGATACTCAAAATCTCCCGGGTATACATTGACAAGCCTCGAAATCCAATCTTCCTACTTACCAACGACCGGGCTTGGAAGGCAGTATCGCCTTTGGGTATGGACGCCAGAGACATTATCTTCAAGTATAGTCCGCTTACGTCGAGACTGTAGACGGGAGATTCAATATGTGGATGTTGAGCGCGACAGCGTAATAGACTGCGGAGTACAGCTCCAGAATAAATTGTAAGACGCTAAGACTTCTTTGATCATCGCGGAGAAATATATTCGGGATTTGCCGAAGCTGCATTCAGCACAAACATTTTGGATCCGAGCAAAATTTAAAAAATCGAAACAAATCCAAATACAGTTGACAATCGCAGAGACAGAAATTCTAAATATTCCATGCTCAAAGATATACCCGGGGCAACTCGGAGTACTCCTGCTATTAGGGGCATGTACCTGAATTATCGCTCAGTAAGCTGGGCCAGCGGAAGTACAACGCAAATGGCACGCAGAATGGCGTGCTCGCACAGGCAAATTTTTAGAATGATTTCTTGCATTTACAGCTCAAGACCCTCAAGCTGAATACCAAACCAAAGCTTTTGGTTTCTAGTTAGAGGTACCTTAAAGAGAAGATATTTGACTTTTCCGCCGCTGACGTCGTTCCTCCCAGGACAAACTAACCTTCAAGATCGGCATACGACACATAAATTTCGGTCCCTTTGGAATCACCAATTGAGCTTCAAGCCACACGTTACAAGTTTATTTCAATTCCTTGCAGTAAGAAGGATGGCCAACAAACCTCATGGTGGGGTCCTCAAGGATCTGCTCGCTCGTGATGCCCCACGGCACGAGGAGTTATCGGCAGAGGCCGAGAAGTTACCGGCAATTGTGCTGACGGAACGACAATTGTGTGATCTTGAACTGATTCTGAGTGGAGGATTCTCACCTTTAGAAGGTAGGCCCCTCTTTTAGAAGTCATTCTGGCGGAAGAGAATACGTTTGGCGGGGCTGTTTGCTTAGTTTGCATCCACTGGGAACATTTAAGACGAAGTACCGGACAGCTCTATAAACTCCACGCTAACTTACCTCCTTAGGTTTCATGAGCGAGAAAGACTACAGTGGGTGCGATACTGCCATCGCGTGCTCCTCCGCCGCGCAGTCCTGCCATTCTAACAGTTTAACAGGGTGGTGACGGACCTGCGCCTAGCGGACGGGAACCTCTTTAGCATACCGATTACCCTCGACGTTTCGCAAGCACAGATTGATACCTCGGGGATAAAGCCTGGCTCCCGTATTGCCCTTCGGGACTTTCGGGACGACCGTAGTTTGGCCATTATCAACGTTGAGGACGTCTATAAACCTGACAAGTACGTTTTCCGTACTGTCAGAGAGCATACTTCTTGAGTCCAGTATCCTGATTTAATGTGAAACTAAAGGGAAAAGGAAGCAAAAGAAGTATTTGGTGGTGATGAGGAGCATCCTGCTGTTCGATACCTCTTCAGTACTGCAAAGGAATTTTACGTGGGTGGAAAGGTCGATGCTATCAATCGATTGAACCATTACGACTATGTGGCACTCAGATGTATGCCAGTGCCTTTCTTATAAGACATAATGCGTAATAGCCACTGAGAAACAGATAGACACCCCTGCAGAGCTCCGCACCCACTTTGACAAGCTGGGCTGGTCAAAAGTGGTAGCTTTCCAAACGAGGTGAGTGCTTACCTTCTGACGAAAACGAACGGCGTTGAAACGGCAGGTAGAAATCCCATGCACCGTGCTCATAGAGAATTGACTGTTCGTGCTGCTCGTGCACGTCAGGCAAATGTCCTCATTCACCCTGTTGTTGGTCTTACAAAGCCCGGTGATATCGACCATTTTACTCGCGTCCGCGTCTACCAAGCCCTGTTGCCTCGATACCCGAACGGTATGGCCATTCTTGGTCTTCTGCCTCTAGCAATGCGAATGGGGGGGCCGCGAGAGGCTATCTGGCATGCAATTATTCGAAAGAACCACGGCGCAACGCACTTTATCGTTGGGCGGGATCACGCTGGGCCAGGGAGAAATTCGAGGGGAGTGGACTTTTATGGTCCCTATGATGCTCAGGTTGCGGTTGAGAGATATAGAGGGGAGTTGGGTATCGAAGTTGTGCCGTTTCAACAGATGACCTACCTGCCTGACACAGATGAATACCGGCCGAAAGACGAGGTACCAGCAGGAATTAAGACATTGGATATTAGTGGAACAGGTACGGGACATTTCATTGCCTTTCTTCTCTACAATGCCGGCATGTAGTCGCTTTCTAGATCGTTCACTACCGAATGACTATCGTAAGACTATTGTCGGACATTTCTTGGGTCTAGATTGAACTACAGCGCTATGTTTGCAAAGCTCCTAACTAACCAGCTGCCCAGAACTGCGCCGCCGCCTCCGCACAGGAGGCGAGATCCCGGAATGGTTCTCGTACCCCGAAGTTGTCGCTGTTCTCCGCGAATCGCACCCACCACGCTACATGCAAGGCTTCACCGTCTTCCTTACCGGCTTCACTAACTCCGGCAAAGACGCTGTCGCCCGTGCCCTGCAGGTGACACTGAATCAGCAAGGCGGCCGCTCCGTCTCTCTCTTACTAGGTGAAACCGTCCGCTCCGAGCTCTCCTCCGAACTCGGCTTTTCAAAGGAAGATCGTCATCGCAATATCCAACGTATCGCCTTCGTCGCTGCTGAACTCACGCGCGCGGGTGCAGCTGTCATCGCAGCCCCTATCGCACCTTTCGAGCATAGCAGACAAACGGCCCGTGAGACGATTTCGCAGTATGGTAGCTTCTACCTTGTACACGTCGCCACACCGCTAGCGTACTGCGAGGCTACAGACAAACGTGGTGTGTATGCCAGAGCGCGCCGTGGAGAGATTAAAGGCTTCACAGGTGTGGATGATCCATATGAGAACCCACCAAAGGCAGACCTGGTAGTCGATGCTGAGAAGCAGACCGTGAGGAATATTGTTCACCAGATCGTGTTGATGTTGGAGAGTGAGGGGTTGCTGGACAAATCTTAGGCACTAGATGCACCATAGCGCTACCAACTCTGCCATATTCTAATACTGGTTCGGATTTATCTGCATTGACCGCTTTTAGGAGTCAACTTCAGTTTTCTTTGTGCATGTTACCATGGCTAGGGCAGATAGAGTCACTCAATAGATCTAGATTAAAGTTGATCATTGCAGACCATCGCACAGGTTTTCAAGGTTTCTTTGGAAGGAAGAACAATTGTAATTGTAATTTTTTCACCCAGGACGGGAGCCACCGGTTATCCGATACGTCCCGCTAACGATATTGCCCCTCTAAAGGCAGGATTAAAGTTAATGTCTGCCCCTAAGCACCTGGAGTGAGACAAAGCTTCAACACATAGATATATGAAGACGTGATAAATGGGTTAATAGCACAATCCCCCAACGCCCTGCTGCTGAGTTAAGAAGTACAGAGATCCACACGATCAAGGGTTTTTTTTTGGATTGATGATACAAATACTTTTCCAAGGAACTCCACCAAAGAAGTGGTCCTGTCCCTTCACCCCATTTACCCAACGACTCTGATTGTGCGATCCCCCTTTGTTCGCTTAGCTACCACACCAGCTCTAGAACCCTTAATAGTTCTCACTACACCTCGTCTTAGACTACTAGTAGTAGTACTCTTAAGGCTCGAGTGCCTCTTTGGGATCTGTATCTTCTTAATGGGTGGCGTCATTTCCGCGGCTTTGAACGTCTTAACCTTCTTGCGCGGTGAAACACGGATCGACTGAAGAATTTCTTCCTTAGCAACAGTAGTCCTCTTGACAGCTGTCTTAAGGACACGCTTCAGGGTCTTCCTTGGCATCGGTTTCTGCCGGCTTGTACGAAGGGAGGTTGTCGAGGTCTTTTTCGGGACTTTGTAGGTCTTTAGAGGCTTCTTCTGACCGCGGAGCCCAAGGGCTGTTGCTGTCTGCCTACCGATACCCTTCCTTGGCGTTTGTGGTATAGGTTTGGTTGGTGAAACTGCCTTACTTTGTGTCGTAGAAACTGTCTTCTTGACGGATTTCGGAACGGCCAGTTTGCGTTTTTTTGGAGGGCTCGAGATAGCGCTGGTGTTGGTGCTCTTGCTTCCGGCACGAAATTGCTTGAACTTCCTCTTTGCATGCTTTACTAGTGGCTGGACGATCTTTCTCTCTTCTTTGGGTTTTGGACCAAGGACCCCTCGGCATTTCACGGATCCGCAGCGGCATTCTTGAACATTTTTAATGGAATATGGACTACATTAAAGTTAATTCCAAAGTCTTTCTGTGGGAAGTTCATTAGACATGCCAAAGATGATTAGACTTACTCAAAATTGTAGTCATAGCATAATTCTTCCCCGGTCATTACACCATTTTCCCCCGCAAAAAGAGCCATACGTGGCTTTCCAGCCACAGTCCACTTCACCATCTTACAATTTGGCTCGCATGAATGATTCACGAACCTCGCAATAGAGCCTCTAGTCGCGTCGATAATCATGTTCTGATCAAAAACCATCAAATAGAAACACTATGACATGTAAAGTAAGCTTGTGTCTATCAGTCAAGGACTACGACGAGGCAAACCTCGTTCTTCTTGTACTCCTTCTTCATGCGCCGTTCACATTCCTCCTGCGTTATAATCTCGCCAGTATACTCCAGAATAATCTGATTAGGCTCAAACGTGCGATTAGAACGAACGCCCCAGCCTCGGTCTGCTGTCTTGAAAACCTCAACTCCAATGTTGTATTTGCCTCCAATCTTGCACCGGGCTTTAAGGTCCTCAAAGCTCCGGTTGGTGCAATGTTCTGGCCCAACAGCACAGTTGTATTCATCACACTCATAGAACATGTGGCGGTTTTGGCAGTCTTCGTCACATCCAAATTCAGTGGTACAGACACATTTTGAGACCTCCTTCATCTTGGCCTTCTTCCAGAATTCTGCTGCTTCTCCAACAAACACGTCTGGGGTTGTCAGCACTAATCTGCACCCGGCTGGAATCCATATGTAAACTTACTTTTAGTGACTTTCTTCCACTCTTCAGGCCTTGGCTGCCGTGGCAGGGGCGGTGAAAACACATCGAAAGGGAGACGGAAATTTCTCTCGCTCTCAATGAGCCTCTTTCCAGCAAACATTGGTAAAGGTAAGAAAGGTTTCTTCTCTGTCGATTTCCTCTTTAAGATTTTGGCTTTATTTGTCTTCTCTGTTAGATGTGGTTTAAAGTCTGGATCTTGTCCCACATATAAGCCATGAGATAACCATGACTTTCTTTTCGGCCTTGGAGGTGAAGGCGGAGGGGCTATCTTTGTTGCGTTCGGAGACGGTGGCAAGGGGTCCTTAATCGTAGAGGCATCGGAGAACCTCGTTCTCTTCTTTGGCGGTTCCTCTGGTTGCTCCACGATTGCCTTGTCCTGTCCACGGGGGCGCAGACTTGCCCTGCGGTCCATTAGACCGCTCACCATCTCTTTTGCATTCTTCGTGCCTGTCTCCATCGCTTCGCGTGTCCGTTTACCCAAAGTGCTGGCCGCCGAAGCCGCGCCAGACTTGACACCTTCAAAAACGTCCTTCGCCTTACTGACCAGTTCCAGGCGCGCGGATCTCCGCCTCGAGGCTTTATCCGTGTGTTTCGCCGCCTCGCTGGATTCTACGTTACCCTTTAGAGGTGCGAGTGCTGGAGATGTAGTATTACTGCTTATGTTCCAATCAAGATCTAGAACTTTGATGCTCTCACCGAGCAAACCACTTTCTATACCATGTGACTCGCCTTCAGGGAGAAGCGTTTCTCCACTAGCAGTCCTCCGGCTTGCCCTGTCCATACTCTTTCGCTTGGCGGTGCCAGACAACACGTTTTCATTGTAGCTAGCAAGTAGACTCCGACGCGCGCGTATGACGCGACATCCTTCCTCGCCAGTGAGCGCGGCATTTGCCCCGGCAGCAGCAGCAGCTTTGAACAGGTCCTCCACGTTCATTAACGTGGGTGCGATCGAGGAGTCCGCGTTGCTTGTTGCAGGCGTACTAGACATGGACGTAGAGGAATTGGAACAGACAATACTGGTAGAGGACAGAGAAGAAGAGCGAACGGGTACCGAAGGGGACATTGGGAGCATTGGTGCGAGGCGTGCCATCGCAGCGGAGTTAGGCGGGCGAGTAGCGCGAGTGGAAGTTCAAAGAGGCGGGATGCGATAGAAAGGATAGATACTGTTTGTAACGAGAGTTGCAAAAGCAGAAATAGCTAATGTTAATCGCACGTTGCAGGCGTCCCTTAATTGCAGTGAATGTTCCGCGTCAATGGGACATGGTCGGAAGCTGCACGGGAGAGGTGCAGATGTGAGACGTTGGAGCTGGGTGAGCTGCTTCGCGAAGTGCAGATGGGGTGTGTGCTCGGGCCAAAACAAACCAGGTCTGAGCCAATCATCGGCTACTAGTTCCTCCCGTTAGACAGCCCAGCCAACACTTCCGTTTGCACCAGGAGCAGCCCCATATGCAATAGTAGGAGGAACATTTAAGAAATGGACGCTGAACCTGTGCATTCTCGCAGCTCGGTATCCCATGACTAGTAATAACTTTATTAAAGATAGTTGTAGGTACTGCTAGTAGACGATGCTGCCTGTGCTCTATGGTGAATGCATGACGCCTTTCAAAGCCGCCATTGTTTAAGACCTATCGTACACTGACATCCAAGGTGCCCCAAACCATAGAAAGACAATGGCGGCCTCATAGGAGTATCTGGACAGAAAGAAGTCCCAGAATAACGCGGAAGCCTCCACTCCACTTCCGCCCAATAAACGCTTACTTGTTATATACGCTCCACGATAACGAAAAGCAAGTTGACTCTATTACCTCTATGGTCTGCGTCATGTCTCGGAATCTTTTATCTTGAACCTCGCTTCTCCACTAACGGAGTTGCGTGTATCCTCAAACTCCTTGGTCAGGCCCATGTAGAGCGCCTAGCTCCACGCCACCATTTTGGTGCTCCATTGGACTCGAAGGTGGCTTTTGACCGAATCTTTGATCACCTTCTTCATATCTCCCCTTAAAATGGAGGTATGTCGGTGGCCTTGGTCGACATAAAACAGCTATCCAATTTTTCAGAGCATTGCCTTGCGTAAAGGGTCGGTGGCGATCCTTCTTGACAAACTTATGGGAGTTGAGATACTCCCTTGTTGTCTCTCCTCGGCCCATCAGAAACAAGTGGTATCCAAAAAGAGCTGCTGGGTATGGTGATGCGAAGACGCCATAAACTACCATGGCAAATGGGACACGCAACATGTTGATAGCATGGCCGAATGTAATGTGCTCCCTTTTTCGGTAAAGAAGAATATGTGCAAGACTTGCGCTGCAGAGGAAGAATCCAATGACCATACCTGTGGTTACGAATGTAAAGAAGTAGCGGTAGTTTCTCCTTCCAACGCAGTTGTTCAGCCAAACGCAATGGTGATCCTGCGTCTCGATGCAGTTATCACAGACTCTGCAGTGATGAGCTCGTGGAGGCCGCCAGATGTTGCATGTCTTGCAGTATTTTGTAGGCACTTCCATAGCCGCACGATCTGATATAGCAGATTTTATCATTGTCCAATCGTTGGTGGGTGGCCCAAGTGTAAGAGGGTCATCTTCATTGTCCGGCGGTGGGAGTGGATGTAGGTTTCTGGGAAGTATCTGTCATACTCACGTTAGTCGGGGTTGAAGAGAATACGCTTCTAGGAGAGGGCTTACTCCTGGATCGGAAACGGATGCATGAATGAATGACGAGATGCAAATCAGCCATATATAGGCAAACACTGCAGGTATTGCTGGCGTGACATTCAGCCATAACCACGGTGCCCTGAGAGATCGATGGTGGTTAGTGCATGTTCTTGTGTCGTCTCAGTATTCAAAATCATGACAATCAAACATACGAGAATGCGAAAAACAGCACCCCAGGCACCAACACCATCAATCCTGTGAGAACATTGATGGGCCTATCCTTAGTATTTTGCCACCTGCCACCCCAGCAAAATACCGTGTTTCCTTCATGGTACTGATAATTCCTCCCCAGATCAATCTTTTGAGTATTCTGAGATCTCGATTGCGGAGGCGACCTTGGCGACGACGCTTGGGAGGAGAGTTTTTCTCGACCCTTGTTATCATCAACAACAATTTGCGACTCTCTTTTATTCGGGAGAAGAAAACTTGATCTGAATGACCTTGGTGACTTTTGCGGAGTTCCATTGGCGCCTGTACCATTTTTATAATTTTTACCTACATCTATTGTCAATCCACCTCCTTGGTTTGCCGATCGGTTTTGTAATGGTCGAAGACTTTCACTAAGACTTCTAATTGTTGCATTGCCTGTCGGACTAGTATTTGCAGTTCCCCGATCTGGGGTCTCACGTTCTGTAGCTTCTGTATCTCTTGATTCAGGCGGGTGTTGATCAGGATCCTGGTGAATTACGAGACCTTGTCGTAATGTATGATTTGAATTCAAACTTTGTCGATTCTCATTGCTTGTTCCTTCACTCGAGCCCTCACTCAGTGTCGCCTGGCCAGTGGCAGGGCGTCCACCACGTTGCGCTTGTAATCTTTGTGAGCTCATAGGCCGGAAGAAAGCATGCGACGTTATCGAGGCAGCGTGGGTTCGACTTGACGCAGTGGGGGGTCTGGCTGACCATGCGCCTTGCGATGTTCCGCTATTACTCCCGCCAGCTGTGCTTGTTCCTGCCATTGATAGGTAGCCGCGCCTTGAAGGAGGCGGCTGTGACCAGGTTCCTCGTTGCGATGATATTCCAGTAGCGGCTGAAGAGGGACGTGTAGTGTTTCCAAGAGGTTCCCCCACCGACACTCTTGTACTTGGACCACCAGAAGTCTGCTGATTCGGGCTGACTGATCTATATTCGTCTCCATCCTCCGATGCTATGTCAGTCATCCGTGAGGAAATGACGCTCGGTGGTCTAACGGTATTTTGCGATTCGGAATTCGGCGGGTGTGGAAAGGACGTCTCGGCGGATTGAGAGACATTCGGACTCTCTGAGGGTGTCATAACGGAGCGGTTATATAGAAGTGACGAAAATTGAGATAGGATGGTGTGGAGCGCATTCGACTATTGCGACATTAGGGAGTGGTGAAGTTCCGGTATCATGGATCAGGGACGAACGGCTGATGATTTCGCGCAATTAGACCAATGCAATGCGAACGGAGGAGAGCCGAACGGAACAAGGCAAATTTTAGAAAGGAGAGAGAAAGAAATGAGTGTGTAAGACCATGTGGGGATTTGAAAGGGAGTACGCCTGAAGAAGAGAGACCTGGTGGAACAGAATAATCAACGTGGACCAAGGGGGATCAAGGAGAATCCCAGTTTTGTATGCAACACACGAGAGGTCGAGGCGCTGTCGGACTTTGGCGACTCGCTAATTCGTTAACCAACCCCGCTCGTGATATCTCCTGATGAATTGCTACATAGAACGACTTGGATCTTCAAATTTTTAACGTAAATTGGCAAAAAGCCGTATGAATCCAGCTCCTTTGAAAGCATTCTAAAAGAAATGGAGCGGACATTATCCGTAACATCACGTGTTTGATGGCTGGACGTCACACCACTCACAAGTCTTCCCGAAGACCTCCATACCAACCTTAGAAAATAGCTCAATTGCGACCACCGCCTTACGAAAACACCCAATCGCTCGAATATGTCTTCAGCAGTCGGCTCAGCTGCCGGCAAGGTTGCTCGCAACGCTAAGGGCGGTCAGGTTCTGTCAAAGGGCGCTAAGAGGGATCCCGAGCTCTATGTACCGTCCATCCTTCGGCTCGCAGAGCCATAGCATCATGTAACTAACCTTCGAATTTTTCAGGTCCTTCTGGGTGTGATGTCCGCGGCCTTTGGTCTAGCAGGCTTCTACTTTGGTCCGCGAACCCGCTGATACTTCTTCACTCTAACGAAAACGTCTGACAACCTCTTCAGGCAGCAAACCCACATCTGCAAGCTCGGAAACCAGGGTCACCATGGCGCCCAACTCAAAGCCCTGGGAGGCTGAAGGGAAGGGTGGTGACTACAAGTACCAATACCA
Source organism: Nothomitra cinnamomea (assembly GCA_022345685.2). NCBI lineage: Eukaryota > Fungi > Ascomycota > Geoglossomycetes > Nothomitra > Nothomitra cinnamomea. The sequence goes on along the minus strand of JAJDMX020000109.1, from coordinate 9,590 downwards.
CCCCGGCGGGAACACGAAGAACGCTCCCAAGAACGCTCCAAGTGCGCTGCATTCCGTTGTTGTGCCGAACGTCAACTTGCCCAAGGTGAGAATTGTGGAGGGCAATTCGGGTCATAGTGCTCTATTTTTTACTGGTTAGCTTACTGACTTTATAAACCCGCGAATCTAGGAGTACCACGAGAGATATAACAAATGGGGCAAAGATGGTTATTAAGCTAACCATGTACATACATACGAATGCCTTGCCACGGTATGGCCGGGAGATATCGAGGAGGTAGATTGGAGGGAGACCGCAAGTATCATGGCCGTGGTGCTTTGTGTGCAACTGTAGCATAAGTGACTTGTTCAATCCGTCTATCTATTCATAGTCATCTGGATATATCGTCTGCATTCCATTTGATCTCTCGTAGTCAAGCGGCAGTTCCTTGACATGTGATCTCATTGTACGTGCTGTTTGCGCTCTGTGCCATCTCGGTATTGAACTTATTTCCAACAAGCTACTCCTGTTCTTCCACTTCCGCCAGTGACATGAAATCTCTCTACTCTCCTTGTCCAAGTCTCATGTAGTGAACGGTGTCCACGGTCCCGTCGATTTTGGCCTCACGGGAGCCACCGCGATCATGACGATAAGACCTATGACTACACACCCACATCACCTCTAACACCCCTTATGGAAGCCGAAATGCTTTCACGGGAAATGCATTCACCCCTATTACTTTTCATTAATCACCTAGCTGACCTATTCCTCACGACCTGCCCAGCTAGCCTACGCAGCAAAAATTATACACTATAAAAAACCCCTCCTGAGAAATAAAACCAACCGCCCATTCAAATCCCCGCAAAAATCCTCCAGGCGATCAGATTAAGGCTACAACCAAGAACGCCAGGACGTCGAAGATAATGGTGTGGTCTCTAAAGCTCGGTACTTTCAGTCTCATCCCACTACTGCTCGGTTTTGGGGCTACAGTTGTAGTGGCGCTAGGTGGGTGAGGCGGGAATTGCGGAACCACCGTTTCTAAAGCCGTAGGACCACCATTTGCACTAGTTATAGTCGAGGCCATTGAGGGGATAGTTGCGGGAGCTTCCGAGACATCGAGAGTAGCGCTGGCTGTGATGGTGGGAGGCGCGCAGATTGTGTTTGTAATCGTGACTCCCGAAGGTACTGGCTCTCTGCTAATGAACTTGCTAACAACAGGGGTTGCAGCCGCACAGAAGCTTGAAAGATGGCTAGTGGCTGAGATTCCGACTAGTGGGTCTTCTCCTGCATCCATGAAGCACTTGAAGCACCTATTGAGAAGGATTAGGGTTAAGCTTTCTGAGAAGAATCGCATCACACTCACGCGTTATAGGCATCTAGCCATCTGTTCCCTGAGTGTTAGTAACGGTTGCACTTCTAGCTAGGATGGAAGATGACTCACGGCTTGCCTGTGCTTGATCCAGGATCCTTACAAGTGCATCTCTGAAGCGCGATAGACTCGTCAGGGGTCATTTGGGCTGGATCCGTACATCCAACGCAGCGATTCAGGATAGTTGAAGCATAGTGGCAGTCCTTAGAGAGTCGACACTGCATTATGAGAGTCGCGTTTCCGCCGAATGTGTCATCATCTCGGACCATAAGACGATCGAATGCATCAGGAAAGTTGTGGAAAGGAACGACCACATTTGCTGAAATGGGGCTTGAGGCTCCCATCAGAAAAGCAACCAGGATAAGGAGGTTGAGATACATCTTAACAAGATGTAGTTATTAAGTGGTAGGCGTAAGTTTGCAAGGCCTCAATAGACTGGTTGTTGAAAGTTGAAGGAGCAATGAGTAGCTGACGTGGAGAGCTTGAGATGTGTTTCGAGGACGTTGTTGTTGTTGTTGTTGTTGTTGGGTGAAGAGAGAAGTTTGAGCTATGTTTATGCTTTCTATTGTGTTGGCGTGTGCCGGGTAAGTGAATTGGATATGAGCTGCCACCTCTCCAAGGTTACTCTCCTCTAATGTCGTGCCGAATATTGAAGTTAATACTGCATATTAATCCCGCGCACAGGAAGCAATCGATTCCTTAGCCCATTGCGAACACATTCCATGCATCTCGCTCTACTGCAGCATGGTGTTGTTGAGCCATGTTGTGGCAGAGGTGCTTCTAGCGTTGTTGAGTATTGAGTTTGGTGTAGGTGGAGCCGTGGTTCAGTTGTGTTTGGCCATACAATCGTTCCATCTCGTGGTTCTTAGACTACTCCTAACAGAGAAACCGAGTAAGTCCTAGTCTAGAGGGGCTAGAATTAGCTACTCCGGCCCGGTGAAGCCCCATAATATATATTTAAATTCTGTTAAATATGAATGGCATCTAGAGAGCATATAAAAACTCTGAGTAGACGAGTAGAGGTTGTTGTTGGGCTGTAATCGTCTATTCTTGCAGGTTGGAGCTGTCTTTTTGCTTCACAGTGATGTCCGGTAGGTCGTGGGTACGAGTCCCAGTTTGCCCGTTGTTCATTTTTTGCTTTTTGGTTGAGTACTAAGTGTTTTCTCTCCTACACATCGCAGGCTAGATATACTACAACCATCTTCGGCGGTTAGCCTATCTGCGGGAGGACTCCTCTCCTTTCTGGGTATGTCCTGCTACAGTGGTTCAAGGAGCGAAATTATGGAATAACTCAACGGTGTTGGCTGGAGTGTTGCATTTACGGACTAGAGACTAGGCATGCACGCAACAATTGCCGTTGGCGGCTTTCCTTTCAATTTCAAACGAGCGATGTCTAGGCTTGACACAGCTCTAACTTGATTAGGAGTGTATACTATCATGATTGAAGTGGGTTTGAAATGTCGTGGTCAGGATGCGTTTCCAAATACCCATAATTGTTACGTCGACGGGAGCGGCTGTTACATCCGTCATGATAATTCTCAGAGTCTAGGAGCAAACCTACTAGCGCAGGTAATACCTTTATTTACGCATATTCAAAGAATTAATGTCTGTCCCTGAGCTACGTGCGACCGAGCAGCCAATCTATGCGTTCCTCCTACTACCCCTTTTTCTCCGCGAGAACAACTTCAGCGACCACGACGCCGAAACCGGACAGAACTACACCAAATATCGTTCTTACAGCATACAGTAACCGTCTCTTAGAAACATCGGACTCAATAGGCATATGTTGGCCATATGCCCCTTTCCCACGTCCGCTGTTGTTGGGGTTAAGGCAGGGCCGAAAACAGTTTAGCGTCATGTAGGCGATAACGGTTCTGATACCAGCATTAAACATTTTCTCCCGACTCACGAACATATAGAACACAATTGCCGGCATTATATCCGTATCCCGCAGAATCAATTGAGCACCCATTCATCTTTATTACTGCCCCCGTCATACCCATATACCCACTGACCTGGCCAACCCTCAGACTTCCCCGTCATGGCGTCCCCTACAGCCCCTCAAACCCTCAAAATCCTCATGCTCCATGGCTTCACACAATCTGGCCCACTCTTCCACTCTAAAACCCGCTTCCTTGAAACCTCCCTCCGCAAAGCCTTCCCGCCTGCTTCCCTCCCAGCACCCTACCACAATGGCGCAGGAATCGAACTCCTCTACCTCACCGCCCCTCATAAGCTCCAACTGCCCGACCTCCCAGGGTCCTTGGACCAGCAAAACGACCAAGAAAACGTATCCCAAGGGAACGGGGAAACCGAATCCTACGGTTGGTGGCGTCGCGATGATCTTACGAACCACTACGTCGGGATCGAAGCCACCTTCTCCCTCCTCGCCGAGACCCTGTCCACACAAGGTCCGTTCGCGGGCGCAATTGGATTCTCACAAGGCGCCGCCGTCGCCGCTCTCCTCGCTTCTCTCCTCGAGCGTCCCGCCCGAGTATCCGCATTTACCTCCGCCCAAACCTCAAACACTGAGGCACTACCGTACCCACCCACCTTTCAGAGCCTCGTTCATCCACGCCTAAAATTCGCAATATCCTACTCCGGGTTCGTCGCGCAAGATAAGCGCATGCAGGCGTTGTACGACCCAGCAATAGAAACGCCGGTCCTACATTTCCTTGGGAGCTTAGACGGTGTGGTGGACGAGGCGCGGAGTTTGGCGCTCGTGGAGGCTAATGGGGGCGGAGCTGGAAGGGTGGTCTATCACCCTGGGGGCCACTTTGTGCCAGGTGGGAAGCAGTTTGTGGTGGCTGCAGTAGGGTTTATTAGGGAGTATTTGAAGGAGGAGCCGGCGAGGCGGCAAAGTGGGTCGGAGAGTGGGAATCTGTGATATGGAGGGATTGGATTCAGCAAATGGACTTGCAATTGGAGGCGTTTGGGGGATAGACTGGGTTTCTTAGAACACGTGCATTAATAGACAATAGACTAGCAGGCAATGCTGGTCCAATACTTGGGTCTCACAGTATACGCATGATGGTGGATATTGATTCTGTCCATTCTGTGCCAATAGTTGTAGGAAAAGCGCCCTTGAGAAATGAATCTAGCTCGATAAAGCGCGCCTACTGGGCATTTGGAAACGACCAAGTACACTCAATAACAGTGTCTCCCACCAAATCGAATACAGAAGGAAAGTGGCTGTGGTATGTGTCTCTTGCACTACTTCACTGGAGACCAAGGCATGGGAATCAAGATCCTACTCTTCATGGTCTGGATCAACGGAACAGTCTTATGCACCGTGTCTCCCCATCCCTCTACACTCCAGCTCCTCTCACGTCTCAGCTTGCGTTCTTCCAGATCCGCAAACTGCCAAAGATGATGTACGGTATTCAACTCTCCAATTTGTACAAACCAAGCGCCAACACCCTCCATAACTTCACGACGAGCTTTGAGTCCACGACGCCAGTGGGTTTCCCATTCGAGGAGGTTGCCTGGATGTAAGGTGTAGGATCGGAGCTCGAAGAGACCACCAAGAGAGCGGGGTGCTGTGGTCGGCCAGAAGGAGAATTCTTGCATCAATGAAGTTCTCTTTGCCTTGATGAGCTGCTTGAGCTTATTATCGAACTCAGGAAAATCGGGATGTTGAGAGATATTGTGCAGCGAAGAGTGGTAGCCAGTGTAACGTTGATATTCCCAGATGTGAACTGTGGTCGTGTTAGTTTATCCATGGGGTTTCGGGGCGCAATCCTACTGGTAAGACCTACTGAAGGTGTCACAGTCTCCCACCTCAGTCCTCCAGCTTCCCACTAGATGGACTTTATTCTCCTCGATTGCAGCCATCTTCGGGTACCAGTTGCCAACCAACTCTACGTACTCATCCACCTTGTCGGGTTTTACCTCGTGAAATACAATCGAGTGCACGTATTTGCCTCTAGCCAACACTTGTGAGAAGGATTGTTCAATCTCTTTATCCAGTTGCTGCCCTTCCTTAGTACCGTAGATCAAGGACGAGAAAGGACCCTTTCGCTTCGAGGAGCCTTCGCCCGACGAACTCGACGCTGTGGCATGAGTGCCCTGTGAGCCCAATGCAGATGGGAACGCAGAAGGGGCAGACCTCGCATTACTCTCAGGCAGAGCAGTGGGAGCGCCGCCCCGGGAAGACGGGGGTGCAAAGGAATAATTGAATGCAGCATCAGAAGATTTGACGTAGAGACTACCTTGTTGCCCCCTCTGCCGCTGCTCTGCGGCTAATCGAGCTCGAAATTCCTTTTGCTTGGCTTCGAAGCTTGCGGCACCTTCGGGAGTGATGTCGGCGAGCGATGGGGTTCTCTGGTGTGCATTCTGAAATGCTTGAGTCGTAGAGATTGGGCGTAGGAAGGTTGTTGAGGGAGAGCCGAGCAGACGAGCAGCAGGCTGTTGTAGGCGTCGCGTGAGCATGATGGATAAGCGTAAGAGAAGAGAGCGAAGAGCGGGTTAAACTGCTAAAGGTGACGTCAATCGTCGAAAGCTGCAAAAGGCCAGCAGGCAGATAGAACAATCAATCAATGGAAAGCAATTGAAGCTGTGAGCGATGCGTAGAGCTGAAAGGACCGAATTGGCAAGTACGACGGTGGAGAGTGAAGTCGAGTGGGGGTGGGGAAGATGGGCAGAACTCGGAGTCGGGCGAATCAGGGAGGGGTGGCCAGTACGAGGTACTCCGTAGCTGTCTTCACGTGTGCGGTGTTGGCTGAATGGCTGTGTCCCTGGCAGTTGAGCTGGGCCCTAAGTATGCGGGGAAGCGGAGGTGGAAGGCTTGGCGGCCTAGCACAAAGCAATATGCCAATATGCACGAGGCATGTATGAGGTATGCGCGCATATCTTATGCGAACGGCATCCCTGTAGGACTTCCAAAAGCAGCTTTCAAAGATTTGTGGACCATTCCACCTTCACCCCACTAGACACCTCACCTAGGAGCCTCTTGTCGGACTGTCATCGCTTTAAATGATTTAATTATCTCATAGCCGAAGCAAGGGCCTCCTACAGCTTCCTCTTCACCTAAAATCTTCCCAGCATAGAAATTCGGGTTGTCGTGACTCGACTCCAAACCAACCCCACCATACAACCCACCATGGCCGATCCACAACCACCGCTGAGCTATGAAGCCTCAGCGACTTCCACCAATCCTACAGTCTCAGCAAACTTACCCTCAGAAGTCGTAGCCTGCCTCAAAAATGCCAGATTCGTAAGTTCAACCCCTTCAAAAATCCCAAGGTCCTCGGTCTCACCGCTAACAAACCCGCTTACAAGCTCCACCTCGCAACCTGCGACTCCCTCTACCCCCACGTCTCTCTAATGAACTACACCTACCTCCCCACCTCGCCCTACAGCCATCACCCAACAATAATAATGACTACCAATCCGGCCTCAAAAAAGACCCAAAACCTAATCACCAACCCCCGTGTCTCTCTCCTCGTCCACGACTGGGTTTCCCACCGTCCTCCTACCGCTACCACCACAGGGGACGCTCTCTCGTCGTCACCGCCAAGGGCTAGACAGAGCAGTTTAGCAAACTTGCTGTTGAATCTAAATACATCGGCGCTGTCGAGTATTTCGGCTACAATTAATGGAGTTGCTAGGCTTGTAGAAAGAGGGACGGAGGAAGAGCGGTACTACAAGGCAAGGCATGTAGAGAATAATACGTTTGCGGGTCAGCCAGAGGAGGGGCCATATCAGGAGGAGGATGGCGGGAGAGGGTGTTTTATTGAGGGAGAGGAGGTTAGGGTTGTTGTGGTGAGGGTTGGGGAAGGGAGAATTGCAGATTGGAAGGGCGGGGTTAGGGATTGGAGAGTCGTTGGGGCGGAGGAGGTGGACGGTGGGGAGGGGTTGGTAAATGGTATTAATGGGGATTGAGTGGTCCAAAACTTATAGGGGCATAGGATTTTCTTGCTGTCCTCGCGAGCAGTGGCTAATAACATACCTGTTAAGCTTATGAGCTTAAAGCAATGGCCAGCTATTAAGGCAAGATTATCCACCAACTCACATAAGCATGGAAACAACACTAGGAATGTATGCCTGGATATCACTGGACTATTTTGATCCCAGCCGAACTCCGTATCACATGCAAGTATACTACTCGTACACATATTAAGCCGACGCGATCACCTCCCACTAATGAGTACAGTCCTCACTGCTTATACTTTTGGTGAATTTGCCGAATTTGCTCCTCCACGTTAACATTCTGCATCTGCTGCAGCCTTGCCGCGTCTTTGCTCTCTGGTTGGCCGTCATAGCTCATCGCCGCCTTTTTTCGCCGGGCAGCTTCCTCTTCGGAGATAGGTTGACCAGTTACACCATCAAAAAGATCGCTACGTTGGCTTGCCAGACGTTTGAGATTGTTGGCCACGTCGGATGTGGAGAGATTAGTAGTTGCGTAGCGCGAATCAGCCTTTGCACGCTGCTCTTTCCAACGGGGATCAATGAGCTCAACTAGAGCAGGGCATGCACGTCAGCAAAAATAACAAAAATAGGGGAAGTAAAATGGAACATACTTCGCATGTGCGTTTCCAACTCATTAAAAGGAATCTGCTGCTTGCAATTTGGACATAACGCCATCTGAACACCTCGTCTATTCGCCGCCTGCGCTGCCGCGCGGGGAACGTAATCACTCCTGATCTTCATTGGACCAGCACCTCCCTTCGCCTCTGCTTGTGCTTGCTGCGCTCGTGCACGAGCCTCGGTTCGCTCGCGAATTCGAGCTTCCTCTTCATCTTCATTGTCCGACGCAGCACGCATTTCCATGTCCTGGCGTTGGTTTTCTTGTCCGGTATGGTATAGTTGTTGTTGTTCCCCTGGTGCTGGGTATTGCGTGTAGTAAGGGTCTTCGTAAGTGGGCATGGCTTCTTCGATACGCATATTGTGCGGTTGTAGAGACATCATAGCCTTCTGTTCAAGCGAGGCAGATTGAAGGTCTGAAAGTGTTGTTGGAGCTGGAAGATCCGTCTGTTCGTCGGCATCGGTGAAGAGCACGGTTTCGACGACAACGAAGTCATGCCAGTCAATCTGGGCGTAGATCACTGTGGGAAACTCGGTCAGTGATTTTTACGCAATGCCACAGGTCCAAAGACAAACTTACGTTTCTCTTGCTCCTCCTCTTCTTCCTTCTTCTGCTTCTGCTCTTCTTGATATTTTGCCCATTCCGCCCTCTGCTTTGCCCGTTCCAGGACGTGGAACCGGTTTTTCATATTTTTCTCCAATTCCCTGATCCTCTCTTTCTCCACTCTACCACCTTCACCATCCATTCCACCGGCTCGTAAGAGTTCCATGTACTGATCCACTAGCCGACTGAAGAATTGGTACAGGCTGTGATTTGGCCGTAAAAAATCAAACTGGTAATTCCTCGTCTCCCTCTGCGACAGTGTAGTCCTGAACTGCTGCCCATTCTTCGCCACAAATAGAGCGGTTAATCGGACAACATCAAGATCTTGCGCGCTGATATTCGGCATACGCGCCGAAAAACGGAACTCTGGAGGTTGCGCTGGACCTTTGGGCTTTTCCGGTTCGGGAGCCGGCACAGCTTCTCCAGCTCGTCCTGCGGATACTGCAGTTCCCCTCCCTGCGCGCACTTCGCTGAGTCGCCAAGTGTAGAAAGGGTGGTAGGCATCGTTCGCGCTCAAGAACGAGAACTTCGGATTGTGCTTCTCCTTGTCTCGTATTCGATCTATCAGACGAATATTAGCATATTCATCGGAGAGTTTGCAATATGCTGTCCCAATACCTTCAAATACGGGGCCGTTTCGCGCGACATAACCTGCGGTTTTCTCGACGATTGCTATCAATACTGTTAGCAAGGACGATCTGTGCTGAACCTGGTGATCCGAACCTCGTATATCCTTGGGTGGCAAAACAACTCCCGCAGGAGGCTTGCCTATCTCCTCCAAGCCTGCAGGCGCCGGATTATCGCCATTTGTCGCTGTCAGTGCCATCGTAGGTCAGAGATGGTTCCAAGACCGTATGTCGAGAAGAGTTTCAACTCGTCAAGATGATTTGCTCGTGATTTTCAGCCTCGTTCCCAAAGCGGTTAGTGAGACTCGTACCCACTCCAGAGTACGATGCCCCTTACCTACCGAGTTGGTTAACAGATCGCCTCTAAATTTATCGAAAGGCCACCTCGTGCTGCGCCATTGTCTACTCTCAACTCCCAATTCACTGAATTCCTCTCCTCTTTTCGCCCGCGAAGCTTATCTTTTGGCGCTTCAGACCTATTTCACTTCG